>CM067368.1:13718326-13720826 GCA_034401795.1 Chaetoderma sp. LZ-2023a
CCAAACACGAGTTAATATATGTATACATATCCGACACAATGAAAGTGAGTGTGAAGGCCCTGGCCCGGTGCGAGGACAAGATGGGGAAGAACATAACCTTAGGTTAACCCCACTGGAGTTCAACCAGTGTGACAAATCGTTGAGTGTTGCTTTCCACTCCTTCAGTCATCGGTGTATTCGTGGCTCTAATGTCTCCCATCAATGTCAATGTGCACATATGGTGGGGGGGGGGGTGCTACATGTATCTTAACAATGTTCTAGAACTGCCAGCCATCGCAAAATCTTGCGAACAATCACGAATCACCGCTGACCACACATCCTAATGTCTGCACATTACAAACTGTACATGAAGCACCGCAATATGTGAGGGTAGCAGTTACAGGGATGGCCAGTTATTGAGCATGGTCTTCGAATACGCCAGCTCAGAGAGTATTGGCGTCTTTAGGACCAGTTTCTAATATCTAGCATAGCTTGGATTCACACTGTTAGCCTCAGCGAGGTCAATGACGGACACTGCCGCCACGAGCAAGCGCACGAACAGTACAATGGTTAGCTTCTGCATGTTGAACCTGAATTAAGAATATTGACATCATTTAGGTGAGTAATCATCTATAATAATGCCATGTATAATGGGCACAGTATGACTCATCAAAACGTGGTCCCTAAAGACTTCGGTGGTCAAGTCGACAAAAACAACTTTGCAGTGGTCATGAGGCAAGCCTATTTGCAGGACCAGAGAAGAGTATTTTTTTACTATTTATATTTGGAATGACTGGCTCGGTAATCTCTTCTCTTAACCTGCAAATGGGCACTGGCTAAGCCAAAACTGTAATAGTCTTCACTATTATATCCTTTTGATGGTAAAGCCCGCAATGTCAGTGTTAAATTTATAAAACTAGTATACAATTTAAATTTTCAGAAAATGTTGACCATTAAAAGGGTTACTTGATAAAAGTAGTATTTGGGCGCTTCAAGAGGGGCTGATACAGAGTATTGGATATGGCATATATCTTCCTGGGGAGGTCAATAAGTCAGCTGGTAAGGTCAGACATTTTAAAGAACCATTGCATTTTGTGACGGTGTCTGTAGCAATCTTGTTTAGCAGAGCTATTAATTAGTTTCTCTATGAAGTGTTAGGAGCCCATTGTAACAGTCATGTTTGCGTGAGTATATATAGCCGCGCTCGTGTGAGCGTTTGTGCGTTCGTATGTGCGTTCGTGCTTGTGTGTGTGTGCGCGCGTGCATGTGTGTGCGCGCGCGCTCGAGCGTGTGTGCTCGTGTGCGTTTGTGCTCGTGTGCGTCTGTGTGTGTGCGCGTGCGTGCGTGCGTACGTCAGTGCGTGTTGTGTGTGTTTGTGTGCGTGCGTGCGCGCGTATCTGCGTGTTCGTGTGTGTGCGCGTGCGTATGCATGCTTGCCTGGGTGCGACCATGCATGTCTTTGTCGACAATACACCTTTCCCAGATTGAAGTAATTTGTGAAAATACCTTCCCATAATGCATCGCTCGCAGCACTTCTGGCGGGTAAACTAGCCGGGTGAGGCACGAACAATATTACTTTTATATTAGGTTCAGATACACGGCGCTTTAAGCCGTATATATTAAGAAGTAGGATCATAAGATGATTAAAGTCACACCTCATTGGAAACTCATACAATTCTCTAAACATTTCTGTGTTAGTTGTCATATATTTTGGAAAAATATTAGTCAAGCTAATTATAATTATAAACTGGAGAGAGGAGCTGTGTTTGTCTTCATAGAATTAAAAAGTTAGAGGTGGTCACTTTTGTAGACTATCCGTATTTATTTTGATAAATCAGGAGCTGATGAAGCACATGTATGTACGAAAACTTCAAAATAAAGAAAGTTAGTCTACAAAAGGTACCACCTCTAATCTTTTTCTTTAATATAATTTTAAAATACATGTGATTGGCCGCATGATTTCACAAATCCAGGGGCAATTGTGTATTTTATAGGCCTATATGCAAATAACTTAGTGAAACTTGTGCGAAAACAAACCACTATAAGATAAATGTTTAGAAAATTGGACGAGCTTTCGAATGGCACATGACATCAATAATATTGTGATTGTAAAAGTGTTACTACCAGAGGTAGATGGTGATTACCAATCTGCGTGATTGATACCTATTGGATCCATACAATGTAGTTGATGAATCCAGAATTTTTCGCGGTCCTTGCGGAAAGCGGTGGCTTCCGTGCTATCGGGATCGTGACGTAGTACTTCAATGATTCTGTGGTTGACATATGTGGGTCCGTGGTTGGGAAGATTAAAATGTTTTGCTACAGGTGTGTCTTTGTTGTTTTTAATATCCCTGATGTGTTCTTTGATGCGAACCTGGAATTCCCGTTTAGTTTCACCTACATATTGTTTAAGGCATTTTTTGCAGGTGAGTATGTAAATGACATTCATGGTGTGGCAGAATGTTTTTGTTTTGATGTATTGTTTTAGGTCTTTACGATTTTGTTGAATTGCTCTGCGTAG
>CM067368.1:13725826-13810115 GCA_034401795.1 Chaetoderma sp. LZ-2023a
CATGGCCACACACTAATTTCCAAGTATTATGTCGTATGGATGTCATGGGTTTTGGTAGCCTTCAATTTTAACTCTGTTTGCATAAGATGGGAAGCAAACACAATTCAGAAGTGTGGAGATTCGCATTCACCCTACCCCATCAATTACTCCCGAGAAATTTAATTCAGACTTTCCCATTGAAGCTAATACATTTTGAGAGTGTGTACTCCACATCACGTGAAAGATGTTATATTAATTATCGGTATCGGAAGGTGTCCAAAAGTTCAGGGTGGACACGAACGAACCAAAATTGGGGTATTGGAGGGTGCTCCCCAACCCTACCACACCCTTTCCCCACTAGGAGTTTTTAAAATTTAGATATTCTGAACCACATTCTCTGCATTTTAGGCATAATTATGGAATTTCCTGTTTAGACACTCAAAAGATCTGGGAGTGGGGCGGGGAGGGGGTGCATGGCAAACTCATAATTATGTTTGCCCTCAGATTCACCCCCACGCCCCGTATGTCTAGGTTAATTCTTGAAATTCCCTGCTACATCCCTAATATCTGTGTCCTCACATTGTGTGTCATAACATCTCTTCTTAGCCTTTTAACCTTTGAATTGGCAGTGTCTCAATTTTACTCCGAGTACACAGGAAAGCAGTTTAAGATTTTGAAAGTAGGATGACTTGCACCTGTAGCAGCAACAGCGCCAGTCAAATTAGTTTCAAAATATTCAACATAATATGCCTTACATTATAGAGAATTCGGTATTTCATGTTTGTATAGGGTTAATGGATTAAATCATTACCCACTTCAAGTACTGAAGCGTCAGTAGGTTAGTATTATATTTTCAAAGCAGCCATAATCATACAATAGAATGTTGATTATTTTGAAACTAATTTAACTGGAAACTGTTGCTAGGTATTCATTAATTTTAAAGTAATCATCAGAATACGTTATCTATATTAAAAATGTTGTTTGCGGCCAATCAATTAAAGATAAAATGGTGAATACAATCTTGAAACAATAATACAGGGGTTTTCTTGATGCTTAAGATCCAAAATGCAGAGCATCTGCTTTTCACAATTGCATGTAGAGGTGGGGCAGGGTAGGGCACACTCACATTTCTGATATAGATATATCCAAAGTATATAGCGTTTTCTGTTGAATCCCTGTATCGCTTAACGTGGTTCATAGTTAAGTATGAAAACTATGGAATTATAAGAAACACATTTCCAGCCATTCCATGCCTTGAAAAGTATAGAAATTAAACATTTTCAGCTAAGGGTTTGAAAATTAAAATTTTGGCAAAATAATATACATAATGGTAAAAATATTGATAATATTAGCTAGTACTCTCAACAGGTTTCTACAGATTTGTTATTTTGGAATTGGACACTGATTAGAGACATTATGAATTGGTCCTAAGATCATCATTTTCCTGGATCCAGGGTTGAGGCTCAGCCTACATGTGGTAGTGATGGGCTCCAACCAAAATGTCTGTCATCGCCTTGTACCTTCTAATGTTATTGGCAAGGAACAAAATCAAAATTTTCCAAATATTGCTCGAATTCTATTAGCCGCACTAATACTATTTACATATGTATTAGCAGCACTATGTTGGCTTATTTTTTCACTGAGGTGCTGGGCAATATATAGATGTCATATCATACAAAATTGACTTATGTAGCTTTGTTAGAAATGTACTAGATTTGATAAATCAACCTACCAAAAGAGCAAAACACAACTCAAACTGAGCAAACGTATAAATGTAGGTTGTTCCATTTCTATGGGACGGCACAGACGACCATGAAACTATGGTAGCCAGAGACGTAAATGAAGTAAGAATTAGACTTATATCCAGAGGAAAGTGTCAATGTCAATACTTTTATGTTCTCTGTGAAGTTTAACATGTTCAACTCAACTGCACCAAATTCTTTTTAAACATAACTATTATGAAAGGGATTTGGCTTTCGCTATTGCCTCTATTCAAATTAACTTACAAAATTCCAACAGATGTCCTGTATAGTTGCCTTGACATCTAATATATTTAGTGTATAGTGGGTGGAATCCTTTCTTCTAGGACAGAAAGTCAACAAAATGCCTTTCTGAGGAAACTAGCAAACTTATTATTAAAGGTAATAATACAACAGTATAAGGGTGAAGCTGATAATTCAGCAGCATAAGGGTTAATTTATCTTTAATTATTCTATATTTTACAAATAGCCTTATATGACGGTGATAAATCTGTCTCATGTGAAGGTGTACATTTCCTATATTTGCCAGTGCATACTACTATGCTACCACCACCACCACCACCACATGCACAGTATAGATATGGCACTGTGACAAGACAATGTAGCGACTGTATTGCTGTGACATTGATTCCATTGTATCATGTAACTCCATTGATGGATTAAGAACGTTGGTAAATTATGTACTCTGGATGAGTGTTTAGAATTAAGAGGCTGAATCTCAATTCTCTGCTTTTATAAGCCATTTTCTCCCTTTTGTATTAAAGTGGGTTATTGTATTTGTAGGTTTGTAAACGGAGTGGAGAGTGCTTAATAGAGCAAGTCACTGGTATGTCGCTTACACCCATAAATTATATAATGCCATGCTGTGAAATAGAATATCCAATATGCAATCAGTGTCGTACATGTAATTTATGTTGCGAATTCTGCGAACCCTAGCTCAAACAATGCTATTTGATCAGGTACGCTTCATAATTAAATATTCAAAATGGCAGACGAAACCGTGTTCAGGTGTATTCTATGTCATTGATAAATTTATAATTTAATAACTGTTGAATATTTCGAAAATAATTTGACTGAAAAAAACGCTCAATTTAATTTTTCCTTATGTAGAATGAAAGGTTGGTATGCATATGTTGCTAATTTCTTTATGACCGTCGGATTTGATTTTCATTTTAGAATAACGCATCAGTTTGTAAACACTTGGGCTTTTGTAGCACTATGGGTTCGAAAAGGATTTTCGTAAATTACGAAATGATATTCATCTTCAATATCATTTTGGCACAGTTAGCAGACCATGTTAGGTAGAGGCGTGGCTGAGGGCTTATGCCATATTTTCCATACATAAATCTGTCAGCTATATTCCCATTATTTCCATTAGGCAATAACCTAATTAAGTTTGCTTTGAAAATCGCGAACCCAATTGTAGTCTTGAAAGAAGCAGCAATACAGCACAGCTCATAAATAACCTAACGTGTTTACAAAGGTGCAAGGGCGAGAAAATCTCGATAGTTGCGTGTTCTGGATTTATACATACACATTTTCCAGATTTTTTTCGATCACACACAAAGTTGTGGAATCCTAGTGCATGGTGAGCATTTATTTTATTCTTGTACATTTTCCCAGCCTCTAATTAATATAATTACGCCTTGGATTGCACAACTCTCTTGTGGTCAAGTAACCCTAGATGTCACGTTAATGAAGTGCTTCTGTTTTTCAGCTGCAGGAGGAAGCCGAGAGTGTAATGAGCTCATCATATTCCTGGCTGCTTTGGCGATAAACTCTATCTGGAGTTTTAGAGTTCCTGTTAAGCAAACTAAATTGGTAGATGCAACTGCAACAGATTTGATATGTTCCTTTGTGGCGAAATTAAAGTTTAGAATTATTATTGATAGATCTAGGCCTTCCGAATCGGATTAAAAAAAATATTTGGTTAAATTCAAAATTATTCTGTTCAGTTGGAACTAATAATCAACTGGTTTATACCTTTGATTAGCTCCAGATAGGGCATATGCGTGCACGCGCGTGTGTGTGCATATATGTATGTATACGTGTATGTATATGTATATGTGTATGCTTGCATACATATGTATGTGTGGGCATGCGCGTATATGTATGTATATGTGTATGCTTGCATACATATGTATGTGTGGGCATGCGCGTATATGTATGTATATGTGTATGCTTGCATACATATGTATGTGTGGGCATGCGCGTATATGTATGTATATGTGTATGCTTGCATACATATGTATGTGTGGGCATGCGCGTATATGTATGTATATGTGTATGCTTGCATACATATGTATGTGTGGGCATGCGCGTATATGTATGTATATGTGTATGCTTGCATACATATGTATGTGTGGGCATGCGCGTATATGTATGTATATGTGTATGCTTGCATACATATGTATGTGTGGGCATGCGCGTATATGTATGTATATGTGTATGCTTGCATACATATGTATGTGTGGGCATGCGCGTATATGTATGTATATGTGTATGCTTGCATACATATGTATGTGTGGGCATGCGCGTATATGTATGTATATGTGTATGCTTGCATACATATGTATGTGTGGGCATGCGCGTATATGTATGTATATGTGTATGCTTGCATACATATGTATGTGTGGGCATGCGCGTATATGTATGTATATGTGTATGCTTGCATACATATGTATGTGTGGGCATGCGCGTATATGTATGTATATGTGTATGCTTGCATACATATGTATGTGTGGGCATGCGCGTATATGTATGTATATGTGTATGCTTGCATACATATGTATGTGTGGGCATGCGCGTATATGTATGTATATGTGTATGCTTGCATACATATGTATGTGTGGGCATGCGCGTATATGTATGTATATGTGTATGCTTGCATACATATGTATGTGTGGGCATGCGCGTATATGTATGTATATGTGTATGCTTGCATACATATGTATGTGTGGGCATGCGCGTATATGTATGTATATGTGTATGCTTGCATACATATGTATGTGTGGGCATGCGCGTATATGTATGTATATGTGTGCATGCTCGCGTATACTCATGTATTGTAGGCCTAATTGTAGTACGAACGCGACGCCATTCCTTTAAAACCTGGAATGTGCCTGTACTAGTATAAAATACTACGTTTACTACGCCGTTCCATTCATAACTTTCTCTTATAGTCAGCTCCACGCAGCCAGAGCGCACTCAGCCAATCAGCGATCAATAATCATCTTCCTCCGTCTCAGGTCAAGTTAGCTGAAACGGCACTGAACAGATCAGTGCGCGGCGTTACAGGCCTAAAGCTATATACAGGGGTCGGTTTTGGGCCCTCTGCTTTTTACGATCTACACAGCACCTCTCGGTTGCTTATTACGAAGTCAGGAAATTGATTATCATCTATATGCTGATGATACCCAATTGTATTTGGCCTTCCATCATAGCAATCAAACAAACGCTCGTGAGATCTTAGAACATAGCATTCGCGAGGTGAAGCTCTGGATGCTCAACAATCTTCTACAGCTCAACGACAATAAGACTGAAATCCTGCTAATTTCGTCACGTCAACTCAGGTCAAAAATTGACATCGAGCAACTTCAAATTGGACAGAATAACATCAAATTTAATTCTAATGCTCGCAACATCGGGGTAATCTTCGATGATGCGATGTCAATGGACAAGCACATAACATCAGTTTGTCAATCACTATTTCGGAACTTTAGAGACATTAATAGAATACGGAAATTACTTAGCGGGGATGCAATTAGGTCACTTGTCCATACAACCATCACATCTAAACTAGATTACGGCAACTCACTGCTAGCTGGCATCACCAACGAACAACTACACAGACTTCAGAGAGCACAAAACGTAGCAGCTAGACTAGTAACACATTCTCACCGTCATGATCACATAACCCCTGTACTTAAACAGCTTCACTGGCTACCCGTTAAAGAGCGAATCAACTACAAAATTGCACTTCTAGTCTTTAAATGCCTGCATGGACTTGCACCACTATACCTTTGTTCGTTGATAATGAAGAGAATAGCACCAAGATCCCTGCGATCAAGCGAGCAACTGTTGTGTGTAGTTCCACACGGTAATTTAATGGCTGGACAACGAGCCTTTTCAAAAGCTGGCCCAAAACTCTGGAACAACCTCCCGGCACACATTCGGAACTGTGATAAACTTGAACCTTTTAAGTCTCTTCTAAAAACGCATCATTTTTCTTAAAATTTTAATTTTGTAAAGCGCCCTTGAGCGATTAATTTCGGAATCGGCGCTATAGAAATACCTACCTACATACATACATACATACATATACACATACCGACTATTGCTGTAACGCCTAGGCCCCGCTACTACAGTTTAAACGTGTCTACCGGATATCTCAATATTAGAGCAACTATATGGGACGTGTGTTTGATTTGTTGGGGATTTGACTGGAAGTTGTTGCTGCCTCGGGTGGTAGCAGTTTCCAGTTGAATTACTTTCAAAATGAACTGTTGGATATTGCATTGAATTCTCAAATTTTCGCGTATGACGTCGGTTGTCTTGCTACTAGTGGTCCAGTAACAGTGGTATGTGCTTTCGTGCGCGCGTGCGTGCGTGCCTGCGCGCATGTGTATATGCGTGCCCGTGTGCCTGCGAGCGTGCCTGTGTGCGTGTGCGCGTTGGTACGTGCGAAACATTTAGCTATTATGTATGAATCACTAGGCTGCTTTTGTTTGGTCGTATATAGTTGGAAGGGTTTTATATCTATCTCCTGCCCTCTTCTGGATAAGCTCCGCCCACTCTTTGCGTGTGCTGGGGTTGATTAAGCCTTTGATTTCTTTGTTCCTTAATGCCACGGTAACTATACAGGTATGCTTTTGAGATTGGTTTGACTGGGTTTCTGTTGTTACCTATGGCAGCAGTCAAATTAGTTTCAAAATATTCAACAGGTTGATGATCGAATGATAAATTCATCAGATATGCAATTCGTACACTTGACAGATTATTTCTGTTTCAAGATGATGGATTTTAAATTATATTGCTAGTGATCTTATCATTGACAAGTGGATTATCATTATGACGTCATAAACTCGAGTGGTTAATTGTTTTTATATCATGATATTTAAAGTTAGTTATGTATGTATATGTGTCTGGTTCGGACTTCGTTGTCAGGTACGTGTATATGTGTGCTAGGTATGTCCCGCCCATGAATTGTTTTATCTCTATTATTTCTATGCTCCGTCCATATTTTTTTTCCAGTTGGGATCGAATGAATCTTGAGTCACATATATTTCCATATAAAGGTGGCACTGCTGACGATGCGTCGGCCATTTTGGGGCTGATTTTACTGGGTGCTGTTGCTGCCTATGGTGGCGCCAGTGCCCGTTTAGAGTAGTTTTAGAATGGACAACGGATTGTTGTTTTAAAATAGTTAAAGAATCAAAAGATATACAATTCATACACTTGAATAATCCTTTTAAATGCATGACGGGGTTATCCCTGGTTTCATAATTGTGACGTCAGCCCCTGTTTTAGGTGTTATTAGTAATTAGTAATATGCGTGCTCGCGCGTGTATGCGCGTGTGCGTGCTTATTGGCATTTTTGTGTATACATTTAGGTTTTTAAATATGAATTGTAGGGGAGACTATTATGCTTAATATAAGTTTTGTGTTTGCTTAGGTGGTCTCCCCTAAATATATCAGCTTTCAGTTTTTTGGTATGTCATTGATTATTTTTGTAAATACAGTGTTTTAATTATTTATTATTTTCAAAAGGAAATTGGCATTTTTTGTTAATTTGGTTCGAGATGGTAAGTGTTTTTCCTGCTGGTTGTCTACTTCTGGTCGGGGAAAGGTCATCATCGGGGTTTTACCACTGGAATGACTGACTCAGTTATTGAGCTGGCCATTTCGGTTGTGGAATCCCGGAGAGATAGCCTTCTCTGGGCCTGCAGGTGTACATTCTCGGTGTCTAGGGCTGTTTTTGGCCAGTGTTGTTATGTAGGTGTTTATGATTGGAGTGAATGTATAGATGGATTAAATATGGGATGGGAAATTGTAATTAACACTAAAACACTTTTGTACATTTTGGAAATTGTAATTAACACTAAAACACTTTTGGGATGGGTTTTGGCCAAGAAACGGGTTGGGGAATTATACATAGTTGTATTTTTGTGTATATGGGGATTGTATAGATTGTGAAAATTGGGGATTGGTGGGTTTCAAATGGGATATGGGGAAATGTACAGTTGTGTCAGTTGTTAAGGGTGCGGCTAGTCGTTATTGTTCTTACCAGCAGGAGGTCTTCGAGAACAATGGGTTTTTCAGGAGAACAAAGGAAAAGCTAGTGGAATGGAATGTTAAGAACAATGGCGCACGTATGCACACGTTTTCTAGAGAACAATGGCGCACGTATGCACACGTTTTCTAGAGAACAATGACGCACAGAACGCCACGTTTTCTAGATAAAAATGGTGCACAGCCGCACACGTTTTTGAGATCTGCAACACTCTGGAATGTTCTAGTATTTTGAAGTAGTTAACCCTTAAAAGTTATGTATTTTACGTTTTAACGTAGCGGCGGCTCGCCCCCCTCCGTGGTTATCCACTGTGGTAAGGTAAAAATAATAAGAGATGATGTTTGATAATGTAAAAAAAAAAGAAGAATTTAAGAGGTGGTCTGATAATGGAGGTTTTATGAGTCGTATTAGTGAGTATGAGGTTGAGGATGTATGAGGAATTACGGTAGGATATTGATGTATATTTTGAAAATAATTTGCCTGTTTCGTCGCTAACGTTAATTTATTAGTAAACTATTTTGTAGAATATTTAGAGACTAATTTAACTGTAAGCTGTTACTGTCTTAGTAAGCAACAGCTACCAGACAGATTAGTAACAAAACATTAAAAATAATCTTGTATTAATGGTATGTAGTGTTCAGTTGGAATGGTAACCCAGACTTGTTTGTAATGGGTTCATAGGATTGTATCCTGGGTTAAAAAAGTTAACCCTTTCTCCGATGAATTCCCCATATCTCATTTTCATCGATACCATACAGGAAAACCGTTGAATATTTTGAAATTAATTTTACGTTGCTAACGTTAATTTATTAGAAAACTATTTTTGTTGAATATTTTGTAGATGTATTGACATTTAACCATCATTACGCACAAATTGTTTTTTAAATACTTAATATTTCAATAACGTCAGTCGTTTTAGATGTTGTATGATGGTTAAAATGTGGTCATTATATCACTGAGGGTTCTGTGTGTTTATAGAATTGTATGTCGAGTGTATTTATGCTAAAAAGAGTATTTGTTGCGTATGATTTATCCATACGTCTTGAATAGCCGTGAGATCAATGTGTTAGTACCTCAAATCTCGTACTACGTGTTTTTTAGAAATATTCAAAATTACTATTGAATTATCACCTACGTTACTCACTAGGAGATTTCACTTTGTAGTTGCGAATGCGTACAGCTTTGTGCTCTGGATACAATATCGTATCGTTTCCTAGTTCTTAGCTGAGTGGACATATGTACTAATTCCCTTGGGCAATTATTAGAATATCACGTTTTGGTGAGCGAGTGCTTTATGCATATTTATGGTGTGTTCGCGCATTACTCATATTACCATTAAACATGTCCGCTTCATTCGCTTAGAGGTCATGTGATGTTAGATTTTGTCCATGCCTGTTTCCTCGCGAACTAATAGTGTCATTGGTATGTACCACGATGAAAGGCGTAACTCAGGGTGGAATGTGGTTGAATGCGTCTGTATCCTACTTTTTTCCCATACGTACCCACACACGCACGCACCAGATGCACCAACACACGCACGTACTGCGCATACCCTCACGCATGTTATGACATGTGCATGACGACACGCGCATGGTGCTACGTGGTTGCCCCTTGTCTCCCTTGTTCCCTGTCCCCTGTCCCCTATGCGTGTACGTCGTGCATGCGTGTGTGCATCTTTTTTATGCACCCGTTTGTGTGTGGGTGTATGTAACATAATTTCGGTCTTTGGTGGCCCATTAAAAAAGAGGTCTATTTTTTTATTTTTTTTATGCTAACGTAAATATTTGTATCTCAATTAATGCAAACGATAACTTCTGTTTTGTTCGCACCACATACACATACAACAATCATTACGAAGTTGGTACTTCGCATGCAACCATTTGTTGTAATTGCGTTCATCCGGATCCGCTAGATAATCTCTCCAGCGGTTACGGATTTCACGCAATGACATTGCAAATGGTTGCCGTACTGGTACCTCTTTATATTGGTTCCATTCGATGCAACCACAATTAATAGGTGTAGAACCTATTGTTCTCCATCGATCACATAATTGAGATTCCATTTTACGTGTTTTGTTAAATTTAAAAAAAAGCTGTATGCCTTACTAGTCGCGCGCATTTCGCTTTTATAGCTTAAATATGAGCTGTCAGTAAAACTATCTTTCCAATATGAACACACCCTTATTTCGGTCACGTGTTTTTTCTCCACCGCTTAAAATTAACATCATCGGTTTACAAAACATTACTATTGCTCCATGTTTGAATGACATTTTTTATAGAAAACTGGAATTGATACACAGCGTTCAATTACAGAGCACATCATATGGTTTCCTTTGTATTCAAATATGTCCGCATTTTGTCATTGTCACGATGTGAATACGATTAATTACGGATCTTTGGATCATTGTGGTACACCTCGCATGCCTAGTGTACCATTAATTTATTTATTTTTGTATCCATTATCGACATTCAACCATCGCGACATATAAAAATAGTGATAATTGGGGATGGATGGGTGAGGGGTGAGAAGGGAACACGAAGAAATAATAACATATTTTTACAAAATAAATGTATTTTTTATTGACACGTGCATTTTTCTTATAATAAAATTAGTGATATTTATTCACGATAATTAAAAAAGAAAACATAGTATATGAATAATTATACATTAAATATGATCATTTTTTTTTGTTTATTCATAAGCCTGGGCGTCAGACGTTTCACTATCGCGTCATTTTTGTCCCTGTTTCTTAGTGCCCATAATAATGTGTTTCATTTGTACAACTCTCGAACGATGGTATAAGAAATATACGCAATAATATCCACAAGTTGTCATCGCAGCAGGTTGAACACGTACATTGTTGTAATAATAAACATGCGCACGGTGTCCATTTTGTACATTTGATATCATTCTTCCATCAGAAGGGCGTCTTCCATAAGGATCAAAGTATTCAGCATTTCCATTTCTACTGTAATAAACTGCCACCCAATGTTGTTCGGATTTATTACTGGGATGCATGTTTATTACTAATGAGGCCAGGCGATATTTAATATGTGCGGGTACATTGTCAATTGGAAAAACACCGAGAAAGTGTTCACGTGTTTTATTGTCGCCGAATAATAGATCCTCCATTTCAAATGTATTCAACATATTTGTTAATAATCTGTTAATACGGTAAAGTCTGATCCAATTTCTATTGTATTATCAAATTCGGCATAGCAAATTACATTGGTTGTAGCGGCAAGTGCTTGAGCAAAATGGAAGACCACTCTTAGCGAACCAGTGCGGGAAGGGTAGCAATGCGCTGAATCTGCTAGATCTGGCGTAAAATCCCATGTGAACAATGGGGTTCCATGTCTGAACTGTGTCTTATTTATCAGGTAGCCACGGTCTTTGATTAATGCCCCAGTACCGCTGAATAATGAGAAATAAGCCTCCGAGTAAATGTCGTCACTAAACGAAGGACGTATTGGCGATGTTGTAACCGCTTCTCCATTTATATAACATGTAGCATAGGTAGTGTTATTGTTATCAAACTTGAACAGATTTTTATGTACCACACCATTATAGGCATCATTAGGTACAAAAGCGAATAATACTCTAGTAGGTAGCTGACCAATAAATATACCATCTCTATCGATGCTCATAACACCGCTAGGTGCTGTAAAAGTCTTACACACTACCCCGCGAATAGGATATTTCGCCCTTGTCTGTCTCAGAGTAACGGCGTGCACCACTAGCAGATCTGATGATGGGATAACTTTGCGCACAAATAAGTTAGCTGACATTATTTTCAATTTAGGCCTCACTTCTTCCGCGGCCATAATGGCGAACGCATCTTTACTCCTCTGTAGGCGTACTCTTAAATCAATGGAACCGAGCAGGAATCGGTCCTGCAGAAACATATCGCTGTGTATGTGGCCTATTAATTGCACCATTTTACTCTGCTCCATCATTCTTCTACATGCTTGAAATCCTAAGTTAGTATCGGCGATATTATCAAATTCGCCGGCATCATCTATTTTCCATCCAGCAAGTTGTAGATGCGAGGATGCAGCATCGCTGCCATAATTTAGTAACATCTTGATGTACGAGCGGTAAGCATAATTTTCGTTCGAGTCACTAACATGCTTTCAATTAAAAAAAACATCCACTTGTGAGAACATCGTATGCAAAAGATTATTCGCAGGCGCTATCAGGTCATTCGCCTCGAGTGTCTTTTCATCACCATTTCGATCTAGCTTTACTAGCTTAACTTTAATCGAAAGATTAGATTGCATAAGATCTAAATATCTATCGGCAGACCCACTGATGTAAAACTCGATCGGTCCACTATCTGATAAACTAGATACAGGCTGAAACTGTTCCCATTTTGCAGACTCAAATGTCGTCACGATGGGATACGTCTGACAAATGTCTGATTCGCTCTTCGAGCACTCACAGATCTGATTACGTTCCATGTTGTTTGTTAATTAAAGATATCAGCTTGTTTTCTCTTGCGTCTATTGTGACCTTTCCTCTTCGGTATCACACGCATTGACTGAGCATTACCTGTATTATTCCTCTTTTTACGTTTAGGTTGAGGTGGTCTTAAACCACCTCGCACTGCTGTTACAGCTTCCAGTATCAAAGACCCGGCAACACACGTGCTCTCGATTTTAATGCTGTTTTAACATTTTTTCCAGCCATTTCATCCTCAGCCAGGCCGATTCCAGCATTAAGAGCTTGTTTACCTACAGATTTTTTACGAAAGGTATTGCTGAACGTAATAGACCACCTACGATATTACCGAGTCCATGTCCTGATTGGTATCGTGCGCCTACAAAAATGGGAATACGTCCATGACCCGCTTGACTTACATAGTAATGCGCCAGCGCTGGCGCGTTCATTCTTCCTCTAATCGTCCCTCTTATCGTCCCTCTCATTATCGTTGTTGTCATCGTCTGAAATGCAAATAGAGTACACTCGGCGATGCTCCATCTTTGAATGGGACATTGGCGCCAGTTCTATCCGTTATAAGTATTTCAATAGTATCAATGTAGTTCTTTGACACAGTATGGTATTGAATATCAGGAAACGTTCACTGACATATATCTTTTCCTCCATCTGTACCAGAAACGGGTATCACTCTGAGTAGCGGTGCAGAAGTATTGCCTACCATGCTGTGTGAGACTATGTCGCAGTATATATATGCGGTCGTAGGACCACCCTCACGATTTGAACGAAATGATTCTTTAAAGTCTATAGGTCCCATATGTATTTTTCCTCCTTCGAATCCTATTAAATTTGCTACTTCTCCACCTAAATGTATAGCGTAATTATCTTTAATTGTGAGAGAAACTAGATTCGCGTGATGCAAGTAAAAATTGAAAAATATTTTTTGTGTCTAAATCTTGTCTTGTTCTCTATCTGGCCATTTAGATAGTCCACCATATTTTTTCATCATAATACCCTTTCGGCACATTGATAAATGGAGCTTCTGATTGCACATAATAATAATTTTCGCTTCTACATGAACGTTTTTTACCATCATTATTTGTTTGATCATTTCGCGCATCTTTTCTCCGAGCATTTCGTGACCGTTTTCCCCGAATGGCAGGACGTGGATTACCGTAACCATCTTTTAAAACTAGTGGAAAAGCCATTGTCTTTTCTATTTCTGATGTGCTGGCGACATCTTTGCTAATTTCTTCTGACGCATTTCTATCTTTCTTCTTCTTCTTCTTTATCTTCTTCTTAGTAAATGCATATATTTGTACAAAACTTTCTTCAGCAATAGTAAGCCAACTCCTCAGATATAACACAGTCAAGAGGCCCATTTCTGATATCTTATTGTCTGGAAAGAACTGGGTACTACTATTGCTCGGAAGTGTTATGTAAAACTGATCCTCGTTCATTCTGAGTTGAATGATGTATGGACGTCTTTATGCTTGGACTAGGCAATATATACCCTAGACATCCATTCAAAAGCGATATCCATATGCCTGATTGCCCATTTTGTATACTCAGATTCACGATACATGTAATGATTACAATATAAATTATTATAATTTGAGCTAGGTATACTATTTCTTCTCTCGGTACTCATGAACCCATCATTCGCCACATGCTCTGATCCGATCTTCTCTCCATATATTCATCCATTGTCAATGATGTATAGTACTTAGTTCATTAACTCACGTGTTAATCTTAGCCGGGTAACCGAGCCACTTTACCAGATACTCGCGTTGTCCCTTTTTATTTTTACTACTTTTAAGTATTTTTTCCACGGCATACTCTTTATCATTTTCTTCTATCACTTGTTGTATCTCATCACGATAAAAAGTACCAATAATCGGGTCACCTCCATAGTCTTCTAATTTATATAAGTATGGATATTTGTCTGTAAGCACCTCACGCACCTTAAACAATTCGTGACTCCATTGCCCGCGATATGCTTTTTCAAATGGCATTTTTGCTTGTGATATTCTAACATGGTCGCCTTGCGTAGGGCTGTTTTTAGATTTGGAACGTTTCTTCGTCTTCTTTCCATATATATTTCTCCACGCGATTAACTCCGTACTACGGTCGACTTTGGTAGGAGCCATGCACGTACTGGAATGCGTGGTGTTATTGTACGCCGTGACTAAACTAGGTAATACATCGATATACTTTCGTATATTTTTATGTGTCATGTATCTGTATATTCGACCCTTCAGTGTGCATTGAAAACGCTCTACCATTGCCGCTTCTGTTTCACTTTGAGAAGTGTAGAAATGTATTCCATTATCTTTCAAATATTTTTTCATTACACGGTTACGAACTCGCCCCCTTTGTCTTTTTGAATAGCGTGTGGGCGACGCTCAGTATGCTCCAATATTGTTTCTAACGCTTTCTTGACTGCTGACAATGTTTTACTAAACAGGCATTCCACCCATGCATATTTTGAAAGGGCATCAACTACACTTAGCAAATATAACACATTGTTGTTCTCTTTTGCCAGCATACCAATCGAGCATAGATCTGCCTGCCATAGTTCATCGACGGCTGAAACTCTTATTTTTCGCCTGTTAAACTTTGTTATCCACGGTCTGTGTAGGGTATATACATCTTGGTGTTTTAACCATTTTTCGATGTAGTTGCGAGGCACACCGCGACTAGTCATCGTACGCATTTTCGCTTTGTATTTACTCAGCTGCTTGTATCGTATTTTAGTGAGATGAACATTCCCACATAATACGTCTAGGCATAATTCGCATAGTACATCCACCAATTCGTTCGAACACTGTTTGATTACATCATTTCTGATTGAAGGCTTTACTTTAGCCAAATATTGCAGCATAGGTAAATGACGTTCCGTTTTACGTGATGCCATTTTTCTTAGGTATGTAAACGTAGCACCCCTCCTTCAGATGAACAGATGAACGTAGTCTGATATTGTCATGTGTCGTCTGTTTCAAATCTAGGATTAGATATGAGTGAGGTTCGCGTGTAGCATCCTTATATGATTCGATCAAATACTTTGTATTGCCTGGGTACATCTGATTAGATAAAGAACGAATGGATGACGCATCACGTGGATTCTTAAACAATACCATGTAGTGACAGATAACTGATAAGTCGCGTTGATTGAGCGACTTGTGAAACAGATTTTGTGCGACAAATATTACGCTACAATTCTCATGGTGAGAACGTTTTGTAAATAGGCCAGCTACATTCTCGTCGCATTTATTCATCAAATCGTCGAGCACCACCAATGTTCTGCAACTTCTGTCTAGTTCAACATTCACACCCTCTTTAAATTCAACTTCTTTCGCCAGATCATTATACCCATATTGCCACGCACCATAGCAGTACACAATCCTCTGTGGAGGGGGAGTAATGGCATAGGGATCTCTTACTAGTGCTTTTATTATCTCAGTTTTACCGTACTGTATTGGACTGCAGACAATCATAGTAAATGGGTGACGTAACGACGTATTGCAGTCAGCGTTGCTGCCATTGGGTCGGCACATGTGCGTCCATGTACGAATAAGAAGGTATACGTTCATGCGCATATATATATATATACCTTAGGCTTACGTGGACGCATGTGAACCGTCACTATGATGTAATATGTATTTACTCTTCTGCGAATACCTTATCAATGCTTACTGATTAGCGAACAGTATGAATTGTGACGTCAGATACTCGTGACATAAGAGAAATGCTATGTCCATTTAAGAATGTCCCATAAATTAGGAGAAATGCTACGATTTCAACGTCAGATACTCGAAATGTAGGAGAAATGCTATGTCCATTTAAGAATTGTGACGTAAAATTAGGAGAAATGCTATGATTGTGATGCCAGATAATGGTGACGTAGGAGAAATGCTATGTATGTTTGAGAATTGTGTCATCATATACACGCTACAGAGCAGAAATGCTATGAACATTTAAGGGTATGATTATCACATCAGATACTTGTGCGACGAATCCATGACATCGTTAAATAGTTACAAAAATAAACACAATATTCAGTGAATATTTTGTCATGAAATTGAGCCAAAAAACGTCTAACGGTGTTTTATTTAAGTATGCGCTATTCAGCTCACTCTATCATTCATTCACCTGGACCATTCTTCTCTAAAGAATAGCAATGGCACAAGCCATCAAGTGCCTCTGTCAAGTGAACAGCGGGCATACCAATGCGTGTGGAAGAGGCGGGGGAGTGAATAGCGAGTCGCTAGCGACAGATAAAGAGAGAGAGAGAGAGAGAGAGAGAGAGAGAGAGAGAGAAAGAGAGAGCAAGGTGCTAGTAGTGAACAATCGGAATCCGATTTTTAAACTTTTTTATTAATACATACATCAATAATACATATCGTTACAAAGATACGAAAAAACACACCAAATACAACATATTTTACAAAGCTACGATTGACGAAATAAGACAATTAATTGTGTTATTTTTTTTAAATAAAATAAAATACGTATATGATATTATTAAAAATTATCTGTGTGTTTTAATGCTCAAAACACGGTTAATTTAAAATAAAACTAAATACATTAATACGCGCATAGAGAAAATATTAATTATAGTTATGGCGACAACATCTGTTTTTCATATATTACATCCACAATGTACCTATACCATTCCGTCATACACATATGGTACAGTTCAGTACAATGTTCACATATATAGTAATGGCAGGCTAGTTGAGCACAATATTCGGCTTCGTCCATTTCTAATAATGCTGCCTCATTATACAGTTCAAAATTGCCAATTAGATTAAGGTCAACATCAATCCCTAAACAAGAATGTTCACGTTGACTCGGATGATTTACTAGACATCCGTAACAATCACGCACAGCCATCGAATGTATCTTTTCACACAGCATGAATGCGAATAATTTCTGACTAATATTTTGCACATGATCCGTAGGACAGTAATGATGTGGCGGACCCATAGTTTTACAATAGTGACACAGTTTGACGGTATCGTCGTCATCGACGAGATTTAGTTCATCATCGCTTCAAACCTCATCAAGGTATATAGTGTCCGTAGTAAGCGTGGCGTTATTAGACATCTCTGCGGAATCACTAGTGGATGGAATGTCATTCATGTTATCACTTTTTCACACCGTAAAAGCACGGAGGTATCGGGCTAAACAATGCGTCACTGCTCACGTCGGGAGGCACGCAAAAGTTAGGTAATACTGCCAGCAAATTACTCGTGTTCTGTTTCAATAATTCCCACTCGTTGTCTTGCAGGTATAATCCGCAACGTATGGCACGTGGTTCTGCGTCAGAGCAGAAAAAATAGCGTATGTCAATACACGGAAATTCATCACAGATAAAAATACGAACAGAATTATCCAAGGAATATGTAAATAGTACGTTTTACCGCGTCTTCAAGATCGGGTATGATCTGTAACAGCTGTTTAAATGCTGCTACGCTGAGATATAAACCACGTTTAATGGGATAACCGTCAGGATGAAACTGCCGTAGATCTATACACCACTTTTCGCCAAAACTTATTGTTCGCGCATTACGCGAATTACCAAGATCACACGAAAACGCCGAGCGATTTACAAATTTAAAGCAAGGATCAGACGACATCGTGGAGAACGAATAATCATAGCGTGAAACTGCTGCCTTTATATATCATTAGTAACAATAACTGAAGAGCCGCACATGGATTGAACGCCATCTGGTGGAAATACCTTGCACACAATGGCGTACAGAGGAGCACATGCATTACAATGACATACATAGACGCGCTTAATTTGAATGTATGGCGCGGGTGTGTTCGATCAATAACGTACATATTCACGCAGTACGAACACCGTCTTCTACCATCGCACACTTTATGAGCAATAACGCGCACGACCAACTTTTAACCATTACACGGCTGAGAGACTCGGTACACTAAAGTCGATGCGTATTATCCCTGGATGCACAAAATATTTTGAAAACTATTTGACTGTAAGTTAATGGTGGATGACAACAACTTTCAGTCATAATATTTTTGCGGTAATATAAGGCTAGTAATGCGTGCGATAACTAAGCATAAGTTATGAATGAGAAAGACGTCGATTAATGAAGCTTCGCAGCAATAATACGTGAACCCAATGCACTATGTCTATCCCATATTCGGTTAATAAACCCTTGCTAATTTCAGACATGAGTATAATTCTTCCAGCATTAATTTTGAAGTGAACCGCATGCTCCTCATAATCAATGCACGCATCTTATCCTTATCTGCGTTACACAGACTAGCAATATTTGTTATCATAGCGCGAGCCGCTAGTGTGGCTTCGGCGGACATGGATGACACCGACATTGTTTACGTACTGACTGAAAAAAGTGCACTGTTGCTATTTATATTACGCTAGTGTAACCGTATGGTACTGATGATAAATCTCCCAGTTTCAAAATTCGTTTTTAAAGGACGGGTCTGAAAATCTTACTGCTATTTACTGAAAGAATTCTAAAATGATCAGTGCGCATGATCTTTGATGGGTAGCTTAATAGTACGCTATTACCATCCGTAATTCCACCATCGTTTATAATTTGTTCAATGGATTTTTTCATTGTATCAAAATTAACTTGTTTTGATTGTTGGGTACCAAGCATTAAACCTTTAACCTTCGTCACCTGTTTAACGATCGATTGATCATCGCTACGCTTCATTTCATAACTATAGTTTTTTGGACCGAGTGTGCAAAGACTTGTTAATTCGTAATCGGAGGGGATTTCACTCATCCAAGAACCTAAATACCCACTTCGTTCTTGAATGGTCGGTTCGCCTTCTCGGGTACTAAATACCACCGAATCTGTATCGTGATAGGCTACGCGTCGACGGAGTATGGACAAAACTTCATACAGTTTTATTCGGCCATAAGCTGTCACGAAAGATGCACGAATACAGTTGGTATTTAATAGCGACTGAGCGTACTCATTGTTGACCGACTAGGAGGCCATTAGAAGACTATCATTCAGGAATGTAATGGAGCCTACAGTTTCACTTTTATCATTCAGAAGGGAGAGAAGACCTTTACATGTTGATAGCATGCTATTCTTTTTATGATCACGAAGAGAAAATCGTCCCCACAAAATATTCAAACAGGATTTAGCAACAAAGCGCAAACCCGGGTTATACGATATTTTGGCAGGGTCGAGCTGTATTCCTTCATGTTTATAATAGTCAGCCACGTAATTCGCCTTTTCACTCTCACTACCGACACAATCAGGATATCTGCTACTTTCCTGTTTAATTTTCAAAAAACGGTTAATGTATTCTGAAAATAACCCATCGTCGCCATGCGGCTCATATTGCGATGACGCATGATAATGCTATACTTCATACATTTTTTTAATGACATAACCATTGCGTATAGCTAGCTGTAACTCTGGAGTAGTCCATGTTCCGCATAAACTGCGCTGTTCTTCCGTATGTTCGCATACGGAGAATTGTTCATTTTTTGCGCATTCGGCGCATAGTACAAACATGAGGCGTGAATTTATTCTAGCAGGTAGCACGGGAAAGTATAAATCACGAGGTGGAAGGATTTTGCATTTAGTAAGACCAAAGAAGTCATGCACCGTCTTATCACTCAAGTCATCGCCCCTTAGAACCGTATATGATCCTACTGGAAAACAATGTTGTTTCATCACTGAAGGATACATGGAAACACAGTCTAAATATTCGAGTGTTGTATGCTCACCTGCTTCCATAAATAAACGAATTGCGGATGTACGGCCACCGAATAGCGCATCACGCGGTGATATTGGGTGTGCTAAGTCCAATTCGGTGATAAAATCATTTAGCTCGGAGGAATCAGCGACTTGTTTCTTAAAGTCACATTCCCACATAATTCTCACCGTATATCCGTGCGATTCAAATAAAGAAATGCGACATTGAAGCACGGAATATGCTTCTTCATATGTCTGATCGCCATATGGTGTATATGTCGTATCACGCTTATCACTGCAACAAGCAGACTCATGTCCGTGGAATTTACAACCTAAGAACTCGTGAAGAATATTTTCAGATACATCAATTCCATCCACATAATTTCCGCATATTTTCTGTTCACCGCCATTTAGCGCATGCACGATTTGGCAACCCTCGCATTAGCTGACCCATTCCATTCATTCTACACCCAAAACACTATAAGCACGTTTTGCTCTTAGTGAGAAATCAGGTAAAGTCTGTACGCTCTCAGGTCGAAGCCATAAAGCGCGATAGGCTGTATTACATGCTCCTGCTAGCGTTATCCCTGTCACAAATGGGTTTTGGCCGATTCAGAAAATAAAGTCTTAAATCTAGACATGGCTAAGCGTAAGACAGTTACGTCATCATTACAATATTCGATGAGATGAGATTTTTATCGACATTGTAGCATTCGTGTCTAGATATCTTCTCATTCGCATTCATATTTTGTGGACAGAATATCTTCCTCTCAGGAAAGGGTATTACCTTACCCCAATATTGAGGCATGTTGAGCTGATGGGGAAATGTCCCGTTTCGAACAGAAAGATTAAAAGCATCGCCCACCTTACGTAATGAAAGGGGAAAAAAGTTGATGGAATCGATAAACTGAATAGTACCTACGTCAAATGAGAGAACTGAATGACTGCGCATGATAATATTTGAAGGTTTAAGATGCGGATTAGCGGATTTGCAAATGCATTGAAGTAGTAAAAGAGAATCATAGGCACGTGAACTGTGAGCGATCACCAAGTAGTCACAGAAAACATATTTTCCATCGATTCGTTTACCGATACGCACAGCGTTAATACGTGTCAACCAGCTAATGAACTGATCACCCACATCTAACCTGTGAAAGCGAACATATCCATAATTCGTGCCTCGATGACATGTAGAGCAATCATCTTCGAGCGGATTCTCGAAGCACGCATCACAACATATGTTGGCAACCACGTGATTGACTTTATGCTCGGCTAGAATATTAGTATTGCTACTGTCGATAGGCGATAAATATGTTTCTGTATCGTAAATGATGTATTTTTGAAAACATTCGTAACTACAATTGTTGGCATTCATACGCATAGAGCGTGCATGGGATAATGACGTAATAGGTTCTTCAATTACTTTATGATAACACGTATGGTTTTCAGTAATAACATACTTTTCTTTACTCGCGTGACATTTTGTCATACCGCATATGTGTTCATCGTCATCTTTACGTATGCGACTGAAACAGTTGGGACACGCCTTCACCATTTCGCAGGTCCCATTAGAGAGGTGGTTCGACATACATTGACGGTTATAAAACTTACGATGACACTCAGTACACATTAGCTTATGCGTAGCGTCTGTAGAAGTACAAGATCCTTTATCAGAATAAGGTGTCTGACAACTACGACAGCGTGCAGCGCATGAGTGATCATTAGAGTATGACGCATTACACCGTGTACAGTAATTACGTACCATAAGAAATGCAGCCATAGACGTGATTAAGGATATATGATTATCACGTTCTGAATGCGTAAGATTTATGCGCGGTAAACTCGGGGAAACGCTACCGAATAGGCGTTCATACGTTGACTCTGAGTAGACTTGAATAGAAAATTGATTGCGAAAATTGTCCTGAAATTTGTTCCAATCAGTACTATTAATTTCGCGTACAGGAATACTACAAGCTGTATGATATTCACGCGCCATATGCGTCAAATATGTTTTATTACGTCTAAAATTTTGCCATTCATTTGCAGAGATTAATTTGTTCATTTTCTCAATATATTTTATTCCTAAAAAATATTCCTTCCGCGAAACAGAATGGATATTCGACGCATACAGGTATAATACATTTTTTATACGCATGTACGCATCTACATCAGATGACTGTAAATTTAATAAATTGAAATGTCTAGAATCGCTGCTCGCACCTATGAGAGTATCATTTCGCCCACCTGAGTTGTAGTCCTCTACAAGAAAAACATGAAATTCAAAACGCTCTGATAACCTGCAATCAGTATTTGATTGAATGACTTTTTCCACTGATTCTAAAATTATGTCAGGTGTAATTTCATTCCATAGCCTAAAATCCATCGCTATCAGCATTTCCAAAGAAGGGTGAAACAACTCGATTCTCACGTGATCATTCGGCTGAACATTACTATATTCGCTATACATATCGAGCAAAGATTGAAAGACGCCTGACACGAACTCAGAATGAGAAAGTGGTGTATCAGCTATAGGATAACTTTTAAAAGATACATTATATTCAGTACCTTCGAGATGGAACTTTTTACTGCGGTATTTGCGAACAGTCTCCACAGATATATAGTCGGTATAATCAACTACCGACCCTCCGATTTGAGCGTGCTCGTGGTGAACGCATTGCAAATAACGATAAGTAGATCATCTGTAAGCACTATATTTTCTGATATACATCGACTAATTTCATCTGTCGAATGATTTGCACACGTGTCAATAAGAGTTTGATGAGTAGGATCATCGATGCGATAAGCGGAATTGTTAGGAAGGTGTGCTATATCCAGAGATAATTCATTAGCCATAGGCGCGATACAGACCGACACATCATCACGTAAATTTAGGACGGTATCATTAGGAAGACATGATAAATCCAGCGATATGTCATTAGAAGAAGGCACAATACAGTCTGGAACTGGCGCAGCATCAAACAAATTTAGGTCGGAATCGTTAAGAAGGCATGCTAAATCCAGTGATATGTCATTAACAGAAGGCTCAATACATACAGGAACTGGCGCGTTATCAAATAAATTTAGATCGGAATCATTATGAAGACATGCTAAATCCTGTGATATGCCATTAGCAGTAGGCTCAATACGTACAGGAACCGGCGCATTATCAAATAAACTTAGGTCAGAATCATTAGGAAGGCATGGTAAATCCAGAGATATATCATTAGATGAAGGCACAAGAAAGTCAAGAAGGGATGCATCGTCGAACAAATTTGCATCGTAATCATTAAGAAGGCATACTAAATCCTAAGATAGGTCATTAGCGAAAGGCACAACGTCAATTAAATTTAGATCGTATCCATCACGTACATCAGTCGAATAATTAGAATCAATTACGTCACATTCGTTTTGAGGATAATTAACAAATGATGATGGTACGGTACTCAGATCAGGAATAGATAGTTCCGTTCTAGTATGTATGGTTTGATCATCGGTAGAAGCAGGTTGTGCAGGTATGATTATGTCATAATCGTATAAATCCTCCAAATGATTGTAAACATCAGCATCGGTAATAGACAGTTCAGGAATGACTTCGCGTAATGCAACGTCGTTATGTTCATCAGATACGTGCAGAATTGAAAAGTTATATAAAAGGTTATCCACATGTTCATCAGGTGAATAGGGTTGATCCACGTGTAATCTTGCTGCATCAGAGTCACGCATCTGCTGCAAAGTCACATTAACAGCATCTTCACATTCTTTAATATCAGTGCTTAAATTATCTGCCATTTTGTTATGTCTTTAACACACACTTATTTAGTCCTCGTTAATATAAAATGTTTTTAAAAATTATTGTCTTAAAATCTCTATACGATTTCTTTAAAAAAGAACAAATAGCGATAGCGAACTAGACAGGCGCGCTCTGCTTAAATACGCGCAAAAGGCGCCAGGCAGAGACAGGCTGCCCGCCATAGCATTCATCGTCAGCCTCCTCCTCCTCCTCCTCCTCCTCCTCCTACGACCTCCCTTATCAGACCACCTCTTAAACTCAATTTTGTTTACATTATCAAACATAATCTCTTATTATTTTTACCTTACCATGGTAGATAACCACGGATGGGGGCGCGCTGCCGCTACGTTGAAACGTAAAATACACAACTTTTAAGGGTTAACTACTTCAAAATACTAGAACATTCCAGAGTGTTGCAGATCTCAAAAACGTGTGCAGCTGTGCGCCATTGTTATCTAGAAAACGTGGCATTCTGTGCGTCATTGTTCTCTAGAAAACGTGTGCATACGTGCGCCATTGTTCTCAATATTCCATTCCACTAGCTTTTCCTTTGTTCTCCTGAAAACCCCATTGTTCTCGAAGAACTCCTGCTGGGAAGAACAATAACGACTAGTTGCACCCTTAACTACTTGTGTCTTTTAATTATTTGTTATTTAATTATTGAGTTTTTGTTTTTTAAATTTTGATTTGTGTAACAAGATTTTGAAAGAAAAAGAAAGATAAATAAATAATTTAAAAGTGTGTTTAAATAATAATGAAAATATGATGATATTGTACGCCCATATGCAGCCCGTGTAATGTCTGATCCAGGGATGCCAATGTGTATTATAGGTCATTGTGACCTGAGGGGTCAGGTTGTGATTCTTGCGGTAGTGTGTTTCATGTGTGTGTGTGTGTGTGTGTGTGTGTGTGTGTGTGTGAGTGTGTGTGTGTGTGTGTGTGTGTGTGTGTGTGTGTGTGTGTATGTGTGTGCGTGCGCGCGTGCACGTGCGTTGGAGAAAGAGGTTGGTTGTGCTAGTGTGATGGGTGTGGTGTACGTATGAGTATATGATGCGTGGGTGCGTTCGGGCGTGCGTCTATGAGTGTGTGCATGTATACAGTAGGGTAGGTGGGATGAGTGCGACTGCGTGTAGCTGGGTGACTGGGTAACTTATGTTGTATGGTTGAATGCATAGCATTGGGATAATGGTGAGAGGTTTTAATTAGGTTTTTCTTGATAACTTGTGTTTAGGGTGACTGGTGTATTAGGAAATCAATTAATAATTTTTCAAAATAATTTCTCTTATTGCATATGCGGATGGTCATTAGACCTGGCTTTTAGGATAATGGCTTCAAAGGTGTATGATGCAGTAGGGGGCCAGGTCTTTTAGTCAGCCATTAGGTGTGTAACTTTTTGGACACCTTTTTTTGGTCGCTAGTCTGGGGCTTTTCCAGGCACCACTTATATGGCTGCGGGTTTTGCTTCTGATGGTTTTGCACCAGATTCATAAGGTAAGCACTGATTTCCTAAAAAAAGAAAAGAAAAAACCCCATCGGAGCAGTAGTTGCGGAGATATCCATGGATCCAGAATTTGATCCGATCTGAATCCACGTTATTTTACCCGGATCATGGCCAATGTCTGAACATCCTGCAAAACAAGTACCTTCGTTGTGTTAAAATGTATGCCAAATCGGATCAGTAGAATATTAGATAGGCTACATCCCGGAACAGGTTTTTGGTACAATGGCCAGTCAGATGGTCAGATGGATGGACGAACAAACAAACGGACGTCTAGACGGATGGACGGACAGACTACGGGAAATGACAGTTTATTGAGTTGCTACTCGCAGCTAAAACCCGGAACATGTTTGTTAGTATGATTTTGAACACAATGTAAGAAATATTATGTTGAATATTTTGAACATAGTTGAATATGAAGACATTCGGCAGCACGTTTTATTTTGTTTTGGAAACAACCTGACATTCGACGAATGTTGACAAACGCTGGTTGTTTATAAAGCGTTTATGACACTTTGCCCCCAAAACAATCTTTGTCAATGTGCTCTAAATTTTGGTCCAGTTAACTGTCAGCATACATAATGTACAGTTTGGAAACTGTGTTTGCGGGCGTAGTAAGCATCGAATGAGAAAATAGCTTAAAATCGAATATGCAGGCGTCGACAACAGTGAGCACGTGATGCGGATGTATTTGTTGAGAGATTCAGCAAAATCACTTAAAGCCTTGAAAAATAGGCGTGCATCTGGACCTGAATCAGTCATCCGGGTTGCATCCCTCCATAGACCTATTGAAAAAGTCTGAAAGATTCTAATTCTAGCAATTTTGTTTTGATTTTGTAATCCGTATGTTGCGTGATTCCGTCCGAGGACGACTACAGTCAGCATCCGGTTTATCTTGATTATGCCAAAATTTCTTGCCTACCTAGCCCTAACTCACGTTCACACAGTGATGAGCACTATATGACGGGACCTCAGTTTAAAGTCCCATCCGAGAAGACTGAGCAAGTCGGGCCATGCGCATTGCTTAAGCGTACTCCAGCAGCTAGCTGTGTACAGAATTGTCCGTCAGGCTGTCCATTTGTTGATCGGTTTGTCAGTCCGTTCGAGGACAAACATACCTACTGGTGGATCACGATAAACATGGACACACGTCCATATCACTCGCGGTCCGTCGGCAGGCAAGCCCGTCTGTTGATCTGTTGGTCAGTTGTTCGTCCCAGTCCTCCATCTTTCTCTCTGCCAGCCTGTCGTCGTTGGGTTCGTTGCCACATCGTGGCCCCCCGGCTCTGGCTCTGAAAGAAAGATAAGGAGAACAGAAGAAAACAAACAAATAAACAAACAGAGGTCTCGGGTAAGTACTCACATACTCTGGGTCATTAATTCATGATGCAGACACCAACGCGTATATTAATTATATTGTGTTTATAAGTGTCTGCACGCTCGTTTGAACGTCTACGACCACAGCTTATCGAAACGCTTGAATAAGACGGATGTGGCGTAATTTAGCTCTAACTCATATATTAATTATATTTTGTTTAAGTGTTTGCAAGCTCGTTTGAACGTTTACGACCACAGCCTATCGACACGCTTGAATAAGACTGATGTGGCGTAATTTAACGCTACCATTTACTGGTCAAATTTGTAAGATTAGTCATTGCGACTACAGCTTATCAACACGCATGAATAAAACTGATGTGACCTAATGAACGCTAAACAAACTGTATTCTGATTATGTGATGGGTTTGTACTAATTCGTGGTTGGTCTGTCGGTCACGCATTGCTATAATGTCTTCTATAGGGTCAAGATTGAAATTTCCCTTTCTCAGCGTATTGACGAGTTCCGTTCTAATGCCTGTATATCCAGTGCACCGTATAAAGAAATGGTCTATAGTTTCCGTCTCCTCGCATGCCTCACATTGGTCTGTGTCTGACAGGTTGAGTTTTTTTCGTATCTGGTTAACGCAGATCCGACCCATTCTGATGTGGCGTAATACAATGTCGCCTTGGGGTCCTGGGATGTGGTTTTGGTATTTTCGTTTGACTCCAGGGACGATTCTGAACAGGAATCTGCCAGTTGTGCTTTCGTCCCATTGCTTTTGCCATTTGCTGTTGATGTGCCTTTTGACTAGGGAGTCCTATGCTGGTCCTAGTTCCATCTTTGAATGCTTGTTGGGCTGCCTCGTCGGCCTGCGCATTGCCTTTGATGTCAACGTGGCTTGGGACCCAGTCGATGTCCATATTTTTTGTCAGTCACCACAGTTGCATACAGCTGCCCGATTTCCTTGATTAGGTTGTCCCTGCTCTTGCTGCTGCTAGATTTGAAGCTCTTCACCGAGCTTAGTGAGTCTGTGAGGATAACGTATTTGCCTGGATTTGCTGTTTTAATCCATTCTAGAGCCTTTTTAATTGCCACCAGTTCGGCTGTGTATACCGACAGGTGTTCAGAAGCTTGTACTTGAGGACTTCTTCCTGGTCGCCTCTGACTACTCCTGCTCCGCATTCGCCGGAGTTGGTCATTTTGGAGGCGTAGTATAGATTTTCCTGTGCTCCTTCCATCTGTTATCGATGTTTTCCAGAGCGTAGCTCCTGATTAGCGCCAGAGGGTCTTTCTTGCTTATCTGTGAGGATAGGCTGTCATGCGCCTTGATCTGTAGCAGTAGCCATGGCGGATCAGGAGCCGGCCTTGAGCTTTCTATTTCGACGTTTACCAGTTCAGTGGCACTGGCGAGGTCTGTCATTAACAGGTCTGGTGGTTTGATCTTTTTGGTCATTTTGGGCAGTACCTTGTGTCTTAGGTGCTCCTTGCATGGAAGACATACCTCCCTGGTAGGGTGGGTGGGCGCAGTCTGTGTAGGCATGTCCAGAATTTGAGAAGCCGTTCATCTCTTCGCAGATCTAGTGGTATTTCTCCGCACTCTACGTTGATTGCGTCTCGAGGGCTGCTCTGTGAGGCACCACAGCAAATGTGCAGGCATTTTGATTGGAGGGTGTCAATGGTTTCTAGTAGTCACTTGCTCTCCGTGGCATATGCTTCGCATCCATAGTCTATCCTTGACAGGATTAGGCCGCGGTATAGCATAAGCATGCTCGGAAGGTCTGCCCCCAAGGTGTGCTTTGTTAATAAGCGAAGGAGATTTACATGCTTGAAGCATCTCTCCCTCAGACTCTTGATGGGGGTGGGGGTGGGTGGGGGTTGGGGGGGGGGGGAGGAGGGGTAGGGGCGTGGTCCAGGTGAGCGTTCTGTCGAATGTTAATCCCAGGAATTTGGCTTCAGCACATGACTTGATGTTCTGTCCGTTGAGGAACATATTTGCATCATAGCCTACGTATTTAACATTGGTAAAATTGATTTGAACTGGTTTTTTCCGCAGACAGTTTGAAACTATTTTTGTTGCACCACCGTGAGACTATGTCAAGAACTATTTGCATTGTCTTTCGTGCCCGGTCTATCTTCGCACATTTCTTCCACAATGTCATCAGCAAAAATAGACCCGCCTATTGCGTTGGGACCCAGTGCATCGTCTTTTTCAATGTCTTTGGGTAGATCACTCATCATGATATTGAACAGTAGGGGGCTTATTACACCACCCTACAGGATGCCATTTTCCAATGTGTGTTCCCTAGACATTTGTCCATTAACACGGACGCTAATCCTTCTGTTACCAAGAAAATCTCGTATCCGGAATAAGATAGCTTTCTCAACGTCTAAGAGGACTCCTATTGTTATGTTTCCTCTTCCCACATCTAGAGCTTTCTTGGCTGCCTCGGTCAATCTGACTAGGTGATCAGTAGTGCGTTTGCCCTTTCCGAAGCCACTCTGTCAAGTGTGGAGTAGACCGTTATGTTCGAACTCATGTTCTACATGTTTTTCTATCATCCTCTCCATGACCTTGCACAGGCGCACGTTAGGGAGATTACCGGTATGATCTTGGGTTAGTTTTGTCCTTCCCTAGTTTTGGAATAGGCACCATGATCCCAGTTTCCAGACTGAGGGCATTTTGCCAGAGCCCCACACGAGGTTGTAGAGATTAAGTAACATTTGCATTTGTTTGCCCTCCTCTGGCATATTACGAAGCATGTCGTATTTCAGGCCATCCTCACCTGGTGAGGAGCTTTTACCGCTGCCAAGGGCTTGCTCGAGTTCCATTCTGTTGAAAGTGTTGTTGATGTCTCGGTTGTTAAGGTCTTCGCATTTCCCTGTGCTGAATCAGGTGATTGATATGCTCATCGATCTTTGTTTTGGTTGCTAGGAAGGCGGGGGTCATGGCTATCATTGCTACTGGTCACAATGAAGACTGAGGCAAGCGCTTCAGCTTTTTCCATGTCATTGGGATACCTTACCCCATTTGCTATGAGGGTGGGTAGGGGTTTTTTGGACTTGTTTTTTTTCGCTGGCAATAGCTTTCGCGTTGCGCCATATTTGGCTCGAGGGTGTGAACCGGGTGATTTCGGAGCTGTATTGCCTCCAGTGATTGCGTTTTGCCTTTTTGATGGTTCTTGTTACCTTGGCCTGGAGTCGCTTGTGTTGAACTAGGTGTTCAATGCTGAAGTTTCTCTTTAGTCTATTCCAGACAAATTTCTTGAGCTTTACTGCTTCTTGTCACTCGTCGTTCCACCAAGGCTCGCGTTTGTGTTTGGGGTTATTGTCTGGCTTTGATTGAGGATGGCTGAGTTGGCAGCCTTGTAGAGAATCTCTATACATTGTTCATAATATTCCTTGGTGCTGGTACCAGTGATCGGTGTCTCCAGCTCAGTGGCTATTATGTGCTTGTATTCAGTCCAGTTGACCTTTTTCAGATTCCAATTGTTCCTGTGCAGTGGCGCCTCGCTCTTGTTCTGTCGGCTTCCTACCTGTATTTTAATAGGGAGGTGATCGCTGCCGAGGAGTTGGTCTTGAACGTCCCAGCTTTGGGTTGGTTGAAAGCCGGGTGTTATGAGGCATCGGTCCAGGACCGACCATTCCCCATCACTAGAGTGATATCTGGTGGGTCTATGGTCGTTTAGTAGGCACAGGTTGTGATTATCAATAACCTGTTCTATTATGCGGCCTTCGGAGTCCGTGGTTTTGCTCCCCATAGGGCATGGTGGGAGTTGAAGTCGCCCAGATGTATTGTTTCACCTGTTAGGCCTTCAAGGAGCTTGTCATAGTCGGAAGATGAGTGCAACCTGGGACTATAGACGTTTACATTATTAATGGTTTCGTGATTGATGTCTATATCTATTGTAAGGTGCTCTACGCTACTCCCACGTTGTGGCAATCCTGTATAGGAAAGATTACTATATATGAGGGCCGCTATGTCGCTCCCGCCTCTCCGCCCCCACCGCTCCCCCTCACAGGTGGTTGCAGATTTTGCGGTACGGTCTTGTCTTTCGACATTGTTGTTGTACCTTTTGAAATCCTGGTTGGATTTCAGATGGGTTTCCTGTCGACATATACTGTCTGGGTGATCATTTTCGTTGTGGAACGTGTTCCACAATTCGTCAAGGTTGGTATTAGACCGGGTGCCTCGAACGTTCCATTGAAGAACTTTGACCCCCATGATTAGTATGTAGAGAAGCAGAGTTCTACGAATCGTGCAACGAGACCATCGACATCAAAATTGCTCCTGGCTGCCTCGTTGCCCATGCAAACTGTTGCTACGATCGTCTCTATAATTAATCTGAAAGTCTGAATATTTAATACAATTTGATGATCTCCACCAGCTGTGGTGGGACTTACCTTGTTAGCTGGTGTCTCTCTGGTAACCTCGGCCAGAGGGTCTCTGCGGCTGCTAGCACGGCTACTGGAGTTCTCAGGTTTGTTAACCTGTTTGTCCACTAGTGTTGCCTCCATTGTGCCAATTGGCTCTGCCCTTTGGTTCAGGCCCCTGCTACTGCCTGTGACCTTAGACCCTGAGCAGGGGGACATCTTTGGCGTCTTTGTTTGCCTTGTGGCCTGTTTACGGGCTTCGCAAAGATTGTCCATGTGTGGCCATGTGTTAAGGATGCCAGAAGACGCATCAGTACAGAGAGCCTTGGCATTCATCTTACTCGGAGCCAACAAATATAAAGCCACGGAAGGGCCTCAATGCATACATCTGCTAAGCGTGCTATGAGGTGACCTCAAGAAAGCATGACTTGGTACACTCAAGTCAACAATGGACCTGAGGAAGCTAAGGATTTCGGCTGAGGACAAAACACAGTGGGCAAAAGGACTGGTTTCACCTTTATGACGTGTCTACTACTACAGCCGCAGAATACAGTAATCATACATACATAATATTTCAAGATAAATATGGTACCGGTTGAATAAGGCAGCTGGTCCGGTTGGCGGTTCTTATTGGGATTCGCTCACCCCCGTCACAACCCACGTAGCGAATGGGATCTTCCTTCTAGCGGAGATAGATGGAATGGATAACACAATGCTGCATTCTATTACTGATGACTCGTTTACTGAACTTGCCTAATCCTATAGTTTGGTGTAGTTCAGATCGACTGGTCAGGTACCAGCCATATCAGCTAAGCTGGGTACGCGCCGCCCATCCTGAATTCGTTCCCTGAACGTGCCCCCCCCCTCCCCTGGGTAGAGCCATAAGTGTATATGGGCCCATGGTAGAGATCGCGTTATAAAAACGACTAAGTTCGTTAAAGTGCATAGTGCGCATGCGCACGCTTGGATGCTATTTTTTGATGGAGCATGTAGTTTACGACCAAAATAGGATGCCGCTTTTAGTGTACCGCGATGGTACCCTGTAAACACAAACTTGCAGTGAGGCCTTTACGGCCTGAATATGTGATTCTACAGATGAAGAGGCAGGATGTTCTTTGATGGATGACTCTCCGTATCTGGCGGCCATGCCTAAAAGTAGTATTTCAACTGTCACTGCACTAATATCATGTAGGTTCTTCTAACTTTCGACCGCAGCAAGTAAACTCTGCCCGGTGCGTCTTCAGAGCTGGCTGACGTACCCAGTACCGTTAAGCTTTGTTTTGTATCTTCATTTGCATCTGACAACCCCCGCTTGTGATCTGGATGTTTACAACTTCCATCCGTGCCATCGGTGTATGGGAACTTTCTTCACCACAGTAATGCTATTGTATCTCTTGCTGACTACTCGTTAGACATGCCATTAGGCTTACAGTGCTGAACGATGTACTCCCACCATGAGTGTTCTTGCGGGAATCCTGTTTGCGGAAACCAACTTGCGGGAACCGACCTGCAGGAACTTTCCAGCTTCCGGAGAATGCATCAACTCACGTCAACTATGGAATGACGTATCAATTAAAGTAACATGATAGCCTGACTTAAGAATGGCTACCGAGTATTCAAGTAACTATACTTAACATGTTAATTATTCCACTATATGTCCTTTTCTAATTATACTGTATCCGTAAGAACGGTCCCGATGACTAAAAGGTACCGTAACAATCTTAGGACCGCTAGTTTTAATTTCTGTATATGTTTATAGTTATTTTCATTTTCTGTAAGGTGTTTTTACTAACAGCACCGTAGTAGGTTCGTTAACCTGTACTAAGATATATAATTCTGATCATTTGATACCGTATTGATTATTCTGGTTAGTTTATATATATATATATATATATATATATATATATATATATATATATATATATATATATATATATATATATATATATATATATATATATATATATATATATATATATATATATATATATGGCTAGTAGCCATCAGTTCATATGTTTTGTTTATTTATAGAAAATATAGGACTGCTGTGCACGTAGGAAACACTATACAGCAACACTTATATATGCAGCACTTTCTCCCGACACCAACAATTTTTCACTGAGATCGCTGTCCGTGCTATAACTCTGTTTAGCCCGGCATGCTACCGACTAAACCATTTCTCTTCAGCTCGATAGGATAGTTTTAATATGATTAGGGACACTTTCTTCGTTACGAAATCTGTAGTATACTCTTCTCGTCCAGCAGTGCGATAATCTAGCCCCGCACTCCAGTAAGACTCATAACTCCAAGATTTTGTCTCTCTTCATGCTTCACTCAGCCTTGTGGCTTCTTAATTGTGTGGATGTCCCTATCCGCACCATGGGCTGATCTTACTCTGGGAAACTGTTGGGGTATCACACACCGTCCCTCCAGATCTTTGGATACTTAGTAGTTAGCACTTTTGCCAATGTAGGAATGCACTACGAAAACATATCTTAATTATTATTTTATTTGCTAAACAATCCTCCCGCACCGCAGTGCAAAACTGGGCAACTTGTATATAAACCTAATGACAGGTTAAACGGTTAGTTCCATAGTACCCGGTGATGGGCGAGATGCGTATCCCAACAGATCTCCATAAAAAATATCTGGGGATGATATTTTGATCTGCCACGCCCTTACGGGAAGGACATTTATGGTGGGTATTCGTCTCTCTTACCACCACCATAACGATAGGACAATTGTCTAATAATGCGTTCATGAAAAGTAACCTGTGTCCTGTAACGTTTTATGTGGTTACGGAGCGAGATATTCGGATTCTTATCCAGTTCGGAGATCTTACTAAGTAACATGTATGAGCGCTGTCTTCAGCATTGATGTCTTAGGGCATCTGTTCTCAATGATAGCCGTGTCTAATAGGTAGGTAAATGCCAGCCATTTGCGCCCTAAAACAGTTCTTGTTTCAAAAAACTAAAAGCTAAGTAAGCAAAGCAGAAGGCCCGCATAAATAAAGCGGTGACTACTAATTCAGCATACTAAGAATCACATAAGACGGTGATGTGGGAATCCTTCGGGAATCGTTCGTCCCGTCTTCACGTAAAACAGCGCGCAACCCTATAGTCATAATCTAACTAGGTATGGTCTTTTCTTTTTCAAGCATTTTTGGTTGAAATATTAGAGTGGGCCCATTTATGCCTACTACTCTTCTCCCACTTTAAGCAGTGACGACACCTTCCCGAGACGGAGGCCCGCGCGAGGCAGTTGCCTCTCGTAAGGATTCAGAGACGATGGCCCACGCGAGGATAATACTCCTCACCCAAGCTAGCCCTAGGAGTAGTGCCCACGTGAGGCACCTAACGTTTTGACCGAGATAATCTTCCTTTCAGCTTAGAGGTATACTAACTTATGTTAAGTTAATTAGTTAAGTCTCGTGTACGGGAGCCTCCCTTGCCGGGATACCTCTGCGGACCTACGAGACTGTCTGGTACCTCTGGGAGCCCCATGTTTAAAAGTCTATGTCTCGCATTTTCGTGTGCTCTTATTTAGTTTTATCTAGCATATTCATAACTGTTTAGGTAGAATCATTGTATAGACCAAATCAAATCTTGTAAGTCCATAGATTACGAAATTGCTATGAACAGGCATACTGGTGACACAAATTCTTGGGATGAGACAGTTGTATATAATGTTCGCGACAATGGTCACATGGCCCCACAGGAACAATTGAGTTCCACCGGCCTTAGGAGCCGGTTTTTGTTACCTGTAGGACAGTCTCGTACAGGATCCGTCACCCCGAGACTGGATTCTAAACAGGGTCACCATTCGTCGTGCACTTGCGGTGCGGTGAGTTGACATGATACACCGGAACGGCCCGATACTACCCCGTGAGCTACAAGTGGCGCCCGATGTGGGCTATGACCCCTGGCAAGATGACCATATTGGCGCCCAGTACTGTGTTCGCTCGGCTCGGAAGTCCTCAGTGTGCATCTTGACTCTGTCTCGGATTATGGCCCCATAACTTGGAACGGTCTTGATCTCAGGCATCAATGGAAAGGTACCTAGCCTAGGCTACATCCTGTGTGGGGAACTGGGCATCCGCCCGGCGTGGCGGGGACAGTCAACCACACTGGGAAGGCCAAGGATACAAGTGTATATTATCAAGTACCGCCACAGTTGAGCCAAGACAGGAACATATCTTATGGGCCACCGCACCACAGTTAGGAAGCAACACACACATCACCATGCTGGAACCTGATCCTGATTATATGATCGCCTCACAATGCGCAACTCCCCGTATAATAGTAGACACTACTAATAAGGAAAATATACCTTTGTACAATGGTAACGCAGATCCCATCACTCTGGAACGTGGAGTATGCTGCAGCCATTTAGTGGACATAATCTCATTGGAATCACCTACACGTGCTGACACACCACCACATATGACTGATGATTTGTATCTATGTGCCACAGTTGGATTACAGCAATCACAGACACGTGAAATTCGGAAATTACTACATAAATATCCCGATAGTTTCTCCTCCGGAGACATGGATCTCGGAGAAACTCATCTCATATGACATGCCATCGACACAGGCAATAATCACCCCATACGACAACTGGTACGACGTCTTCCCACTCATAAGGAAGCAGAAGCACACCAAAAAGTGAACGACATGTTGTGGAGTGGTATTATTGAACCTTCAGCATCTCCATGGGCTAGCCCAATAGTACTAGCAGGCAAAAAGGACGGAACCTTGTGGTTTTGTATAGACTACCGCGCCTTAATGATCTTAGCATTAAGGACGCTTCTCCATTACCCCGGATAGATCAGGCCTTGGATTCCTTGTCCAGAGCCAAGTGGTTTTGTACCCTTAACTTGGCTAGCGGCTACTGGCAAGTAACCATGGACGAAGCTGACATGGAAAAGACCGCATTCGTTTGTAGGGATGGCCTTTTCCAATTCCGTAAGATGCCCTATGGGTTGTGCAATGCTCCCGGAAGTTTTGAACGGCTCATTGAGCAGGTATTAACCACCCTGCAATGGGAAATCTGTCTTCATTATATCGATGACGTAATAGTCTCCAGACCAACGTTTGAGCAAACTTTAATAAATGTGGACACCGTGCTATCAAGGTTCCGCACGGCCAATTTGAAACTCAAACCGAAGAAATGTCATCTCTTTAGACAGAGCGTTGAGTTTCTGGGACACGTCATATCTGGTGATGGAGAGGCTACTCAGCCGGCAAAAACTAAGGCAGTAGCAGAGTGGCTGCAGCCCTCTTCAGCTATGGAGACACGGAGTTTTCTTAGCCCATGGCAGTACTATTGCTGTTACATCCGACATTTCAGTGAGATTGCCCTCACCCCTCTACAAGATCACTGAGAAAGATCAACCATTTGAGTGGACGAGTGAGTGTGAAGGCTCCTTCAAGGCACTGAAGGAACTCTTGACGACCACCCAGATTCTTGCTTACCCTAATCCAAACCTCGATTTCATCTTGGACACTGACGCGTCAGCTTATGCTATCTACGTAGTTCTATCTCAGGTCACGGAAAATGGAACAGAGCAGGTTTTGGGTTATGGTTCGCATACTCTGAATAAATTGGAGAAAAGATACGCAACCACCAAGCGAGAACTATTGGCGGCAGTCCATTTCGTCAAGTATTGTAAACACTTTCTATACAGGTGCCCTTTTACACTCCGTACAGACCATGGCTCACTACGATTGCTCAGGCACATAACAAATCCGGAGGGCCAGGTAGCGAGATGGCAGGATTCCCTGCAGGCCTATAACTTTAATGTTGTTCACTGTCCTGGCAAATTGCTCGGGAATGCCGACGCCCTTAGCAGAATCGGCGTGGAAGCTAAACACGAAGAGGCCGCCACCGTGACACAGTCAACACAGCCATCTTCAGAGTTCCCCGAATTGAGGTGCGCAGAGTGAAATCCAGAGAGAATCGCACACCACCAAGCAACAGACGCGCAGACACGAAATATATACGCATGCATCCAGGAGGGGGTACATCCTCCTAAGGAGTTGGTAACACCTCTATCCACCATGGCAAAATATTATTAGCAATGATTCAAAGAATTGTGCCTGGTTTTGATAGACCATACCTTTGCTTATGTACACTAGTGTAACTTCCGGCCATACACAAAATTGTGGCCGTGGAAAAGCATGGACATATCTAATAGGAATGGCTTCCGAGTGCGATCTAGGCATATCTGCTGAAGCCACAAGTGATCTATGATAGTGTCTCGTCTTCCTGTCTTGGTCCTACAAACATATGCCATAGGATATAGGCCAACTCGAAGCAGCATCCGGGAAGGTGTGAAGGTTATGAATATAGTGAGGGTTGCGCAAATCCAGGGAACTGCATTGATCGATATCAGATATTCATAATAGCACGAAAACAGGTACCAACGAAATAGTGTGCATTATTGCGACGGCCTTACCCACCCCATAGTTTGCTATGCATATTTTCTCGTTAATAATGGATTGGGGATATGTGCTATAGCAGATAATTTCCGTCGACTCACTTCTGTAATTACCTTAGCAAAGCGTTCTAAAGGGAAACATAGATTTTTTACCCATACTACGAGATGAATCACCCTGTACAGCCATGGGCAGGACCTTAATCGTCCCAGTTGACAGTTAGAGGGATCTAGTTCAAGATGATTGATGTGAATGCAACGTGCAAAGCCACCAGTCAAGATTAATAGAACTAGAACTAAAGCTACATGGTAAAAGAATCAGCAAACTTCAAAAACAGCTTCTGAATCAGGAGAATGTGCAACAATATCCAGCGGAGCGCAGACAACGCTCATCAAGATGGAATGATATAGGGTTTCATTAAACAACGTAGCCCAAATCAATCGAAGCCACCAGCCAAGCAAGTCCATCGAGTTTGTATTTGGTAGACCATCATTTTCAAACCAACCACAACATCAGCGCCAGCACAATTTTTTTAAGAATTGCCACCGGAAAACACCATCCCATCGGAAGAGGAACGTACGGCGGAGGTCACCAGAACACGCCTACCTCGATGCAATGCACAGTAACTCCACGATCACAGAGGACAGCGCCAAGTGTGCTAGCAGTACAGCTGCAAATTCCAAAACAGCCATACTAGACCGGCTTACCTCTGTGGATCCATCATGCACACTAAGATTCTCTGGCACAACTAATGACTGCACAGACCTCAATCTGGCAAATAATCATCCAATAGCTGCACATAATCCAGCAACAGCAACTCCATCTGCACCAACTGATGAGGACACAGCCTCCTCTGCACCAGCCAAATCCCAATAAACAGTCAATAGCTCAGCAGCTGAAAATCAGACAAAATTCTTTTAAATCACCAAATGCACGTCAGTGAACTCATCTTTATGAGATTTGTCCAATACAACACAGGTGGAGAACCTGTAGAAGCTCATACAGAGTCTGCATAGTCTTGTTCGGGTTCGCTGAACCTAGCGGCACACCGAACACCACATATGGGCGTACACACTACCAACAGTAACACAAACAACAGAGACTTAGAGGTCAGAGAGGTCATGTACCCCAGTATGGGGAATGTATCAATCAGATACGGTCATGACGCATCTTCTGTGGCGGCCGATGAGGACGGTTTCGTCCAAACGCTACAAAGGAAGGTCAAAGAACAGGCAGCGCAAATGCAACACTTTGAGGAGCTAATTGCGCAATATATTAGATTTGAACGTGAAAATGCTGATACAAACATGAACTTTCATACGATTTTATGGAAGACAGTTCTATTATGCTTTTACAAGAATATTGGCTCTATAGACTTTAACGATGATGCCACCCCCCATTCCCTCTCTCGAGGCACCAAATGGTTATAGCCATCCTCTGGTTACGTGATGTCAACCAGCATATAAGTGAACAATCGCTGATGGAAGCAAGAGAATCGTCACCATAGAACTGTTGACTATCACTCCCATCACCCTGATTAATGAATATATACCAGCAGAGGTGTCAGCTCAGGCTGAAAGCGAATTTGAGGCAGCTCCAGATAAACTACATGAGATAATTTTCAACTATGAGGAGTCACACCACGCCATCTGTCAGATCACTCATATGTCAGCATAACGATAGCAGATAACCTCCAACTGCAACCACACTCAATACAATGCACACAGCAGGCTAACAAGCAGATACCTTTAAGAATTAGGTTCGGGAAGTGGGATATCGACATCTATGTGGACATAATAAAACGCTTCTCTTAAAAAGGTGGCGTCTGAACTCTATGCATTCTATACGAACATCTCACCTGGCCAACTGGTGAGAAATCTAGCAACTACAATGCGCAGTGCTTCAGTGACAGCTACTGGCCAATTTGAAAAGCCATGGGGAAGAACTCGCCAAACGAAAGCTAACTGGATTCGACACCTCCTTAGTACACCACAGCACGGTAGCACACACAAATGGATGCTCAGTGGAAAACCTACCGACAATGGGAATATCCTTAATAACGCATGTAAGGAATCGTGGAGGAAAACGTTGACACTCAGTACGTCTGCTGAAAGTGTGAAACGAGCTGATCATCACAGCCGCAGCATTCAAGCACATGAGGAAGACAAACACACATTCTTTCAACGTCTGGCTAAGCAACGGTCAAGTCCTGAATAAAGCATCACAGCAGCTAATCAGTGATATTCTCAATTCCTTCAAAGACCACTGCTGCACACTGGCCAATCCTCTTCATAACCCAGACATTAACAGTAGCTACATGGCGATAGTCGAGACTCCCGTTTCAATAAATGAAGGCTTGTGCAACACATGCCCTTCCAAATCGGAAGATTAAACCAGTAATTGAGGAAAAGCTAAGATGCATAGTTACTGGAGTTAAGAGCAACAACGCATTCGATCATCAAGGTTAAACTGCCAAGCAACTAGAATATGCTCCCCTTGTGGTCTTTCCATCTAGCTAGCCTAATGAATCAGATCATCGTTACAGGACATTTTCCATCCTACGCGAAGCAGGGAACGATAACCCCATTACTGTAGGGAAAAAAGACACTAAACAAGTAATGAATTATAGAGGAATTACAATTCTGTCAACCATAGGAAAGATACTGGAGAAAGTGATCCTAAGTCGTACGAATTCCACCCATGACAGTGTTCAGTCAAGGAGTGGCTTCGCAGAAAGGTCTTCCTCAACAAACACAGCTCTAATCATCTCAGAAGCGAGGAACAACGCCAAAGACAATGATGAAAGCTCAATATGGTAACATTAGATGCTTGTAAGGTATTTGATGTTAAATGGCATACCAAGAGAAATATAGAACAATGGAATTGATGGTGCGTGATCAAGGAGCTTGATTCCGAAGCTCACTTTTCCACTAAGCCGAGCAGACGACAATCAGATACATTAACAATACGCCAGAGAGGAATCCTGTCTACGGTTTACTACTAACTCTTCATCAAGAATCTTCTTCAGCTGATTGAGGTTACACATAGTGATGCCAAAATCGGACACATCAACTTAGTGAGCCAACTTATGCTGATTATATTGCCCTGCTTGGAAGAGATACCAACCATCTAAAGAAACTGCTCAACATTGTTCACCAATATACGCATCAAGAGCGGCACATCATCAATCCAACAAAAGTACCTTAGTCTTTTTCAATAAGTGCCCCAAAGAGACAACACGTATCCATCTAGGTGAATCTCAAATTGACTGTTTGAGATCCAAGACACATTTGTGTATAGAATGGTCGACCAACTGCAAAGAAAATGTGACAAAACGCATACCGTCAACTCGAAGAACAATGTACTCATTGATAGGAGCATATCTACATGGAAGCAGTGATAGGTCCCTGCTGTCGCTGCCCATATAGGGAAGATCTACTATAGGCCATGCTCCTGTATAGATAGGAAATCATCAGGTCATCACAAACAGATATAAATTCCATCAAAAATCCCAGCGTACAGTCCTCAAGCAACTGCAGTCCATCTAAACAAAACACAGCCACAACATCATCTTGCTGCTTATTAGTGATTCGACCAGCCGAAGCAGAATTAAACTGCAGACAACATAACATCGCTAGGAAACATCATTAAGGATAGCAACATTCTGGAATTCCAAAATAGCTGCCAGACAATTTGCGGTACAGTCTAGCAAAAACAGTCACTGGTTTGCGGAATGTCAATCCTTATTAGATGCATACAAACTGCCAAGCATCTACCAGCTGATTAGAAACATACCTACCAAGACAGCGTGGAAATCTCTGGAAATCGACACTCAAACAAACGGCGCCCTTCATGGGAATCTGATTGTGTGGATAAATTCAGTCTCAAATACTTAACCATTGCAGCATGTGTAGTGAACCCCATCCATCACTGCTGGGCCTCTGTGGACAATGCTACCAGAGATGCCACAAGAGCCGCAATGAAAGAAAGAACATTAACAGACACCTAGATATGGCAGACAAACTGCGCACCTGCGCACGCTTCAATCAGTACTCAGTCTCTGACGAATGCCCATCTTATCATGCTACTTCAGAAGACACAACTCCTTTCATTGGCTCATGTGTAGAGGCTGGAAGCGTGCAGAATCTTGTATCTGAAGAAAATCCCCCTCTATACTCTATCTGGAAAACGATGTAGATCTCATCAGCAAACTAACAAACGGGCCTGCAAATACCACTCAACTGATCCTTGATCTTACAAAATGTCATGTTGAACCAGCCTATAAGCTCTTATCCACCAACTCACTTGAGATAGCGAAGTTGACACGCTTTCTTTGCTATGCTTTACATCTGGCGAGCTTGAAGCTAATCGAACAATGCACATTCACTGCTCCAAGTATTGTTAAAACGTCTGCCCATTAACATTATGCATGGACTATTTCACAAGGAATATTAGTTTTGTACGCGTATACATGTATTTACGTTGTCAACCTGTATTTGTGTGTGCGTGCGTGCGTACGTGCCTGCGTGCGTGCGTACATGCGTGTGCGTACATATGTGTGTACGCGCGTGCGTGCGTGCGTGCGTGCGTGCGTGCGTGCGTGCGTGCGTGCGTGCGTGCGTGCGTGCGTGCGTGCGTGCGTGCGTGCGTGCGTGTGTGCGTGAGTGTGTGTGTGTGCGTGCGTGCGTGCGTGTGTGATTAATACAATGCTATCTGATAATCTCACACTATATGTGCTCTAACGTCCCGAATAAGATAATATAATAATCATGTATATTTATATATGAATATTATTGGACGAGTTAACCTAGGACAAGCGTGAAGTAGGAAGAGTTGTATTTAGGACGAGTAGAGTGGATACCCCATCACGGCTGGAGTTCCATATACAGATACAGATACAGTAGCCAACATAAAACACTGTTTATTATGTAGGTCATACTAGAATACATATTTACTACATCAGTTATTGATTTACCAACCACAGGCGTATATGGATAATAGCTAGCTGATGCGGTATATAGCATTAGGATCGTGTACATGATTTCAGGCGGCGTATACCTCGATTTGGTAGATTTAATTTATTTACCTGTTTTGGGACCGCTATATTGTGTTGACGCGGTATTCATCTCGTTGATAAGCACTTGAAATTAATTGCCTTAATAGATAAACGATGAATGTGAGTACTTATATAATAAAGATATACAATTTCAAATGTATTACAGATTACATTTTCAAGTGTATTACAGCCTACATGTCTGTTTGGCATTGCCCCCCCCCCCCACCTCACCCCCAGCATATTATGTAATAGTAATGTGTTTTAGAAAGACAAATTTTAATATTTAATATTTAATATTTATTTTTAAATCATCAAATTTGCTCTGGAAGTGCCTGCTCCTCAACCATCAACCCACCCACCCCATATTTTTGATAATTGTCCTATTAATGCGTCGGAAGAATTGACTATTACTACATAAACCGAAAAAACGTTACGCCTGCGCATCTATCAAATTGGCCAAAATGATGACCGCACCAAACTACGCCCGGAATGCAATGAACTGTTCATGAATTTACATGTGATAGTCTTTAGTTCGAAGAAAAGATTGGTACACGTGTCTTCTAATTTAGCCTTAGATCAGAGGAGGAATTGATGCTCAAACATCTCTGGCGGGATGCTCTTGGTCTGTAGTGATGGTCTACATGTGCATACAAACTAATAAATGTATAGCGAGACCATTGACACAGATATTCGACATGTTTGGGATTGGACCTGATATAAGCAACCACAAAGCACTAGACCCTGTTCACATTGCAATGAATGGGCGGGGCATCCGAAATATATCACCAAACATTTAAAAGTAAGTCAACCCTTTTTCTATTCTTTTCTGCCCCGGGAAGGCTGCAGGAATTTAAACAAACCCCGGCCTTTAGTTTGTTAGCAATATAAGGATCGTTGTGTCAATATATGTAGTGAAAGCCAATAAATAACGTTTTGTATGAATCACAGAGTCGATAATTAAAATAATCGTTCAAGCATCCCTTATGCAAGCCCTCACCACCCCCACAAGCACCTCCCCCCCCCCCCTCCCCCCACCCTGTACGCTACCCCCAAGAAATGCCGTTTGTATATTTGCCAGGCATCATATTAGAAACTTTGTGTTGACACCATGTGCATCTTGACTTACTGGCTTATCTCTTGAATCGCTCACCCTCTTATAATTTATGCATCAACTTAGATTTGCCAGTTTGGCTTTTGACCCATCCACACGTGCCAAGGTCAACAGCAGTGGAATAACACCGCACAGCTGAAGACTAATAGACGGATCTATTTCTAGATATAGCCCGCCCATTTCTAGATAAGCTCCGTGTCCACGCTTTTGCCAGTATTGCGATCGGTCTAACACTGAATAACCAGAATCCCAATATTAAGGTAAATTTACAGGTAAGGTGTTGACTATTTTGGAACTACATTGACTGGGTGTTGTGTCTGAATATGACAGAAACAAAGCCCAGTCAAATTAGCTTCAAAATATTCAACAGAATGTTTATTAAATAGTGAATCCATCAAAGGCATACGATTCATGCACTTAGTGGTCTTCTCCTGCTTCATGGCAGAGAATGGTCTGTCGGTTATGATTGTGACGTCAGCATATATGTGACGTAATTGATTATTACCTCAATATTTGAGTGACAGATTGGATTCATCTATTCCAGATGCAGATTATAACCTACAGCGCAAAAAGTAGTCTGTCAAGGAGAATACCGGAATCTTCTTGTCCTTTATTGGTTTCTGTTCGTTCTCAGCACCTGACGAATTATTTTTCACCTTATGTTTTGGAATTCTTAATTCATCCAAATATACCTGTCCAAATATATATATATATATATATATATATATGGCTGTTGGTGTGGCCTTTTCCAGTTATGAGACAGCAGGTCTTGCCAACTATAAATGACGCATCAAAAAGAGTCAAAGTAACATCTAGCATTTATATCATCGATGAACTTCACACAGGAGTGTTCAAACGACCATCTTCCAATCCCGCAATGTGACACGGTTACGTCGTATGGCATGTGTGATCATCCACATTCCTCTTGCATTGCAATCGAGGGATCCGATCTATCACTGAGCGGCTTAACTGTCTGACTGCTGGGTTTTTGCAGACAACATATTCCAATGGTTATATCTCTGGACCTGGCACATATTTTGCAAACAGTTTGACTGAAAGTTGTTTGTGTCTAAGCCACCAACGACGTTAAGTCACATTGTTTACAAGATATTTGGCAAGCAAAGAATTATTACTCATTGAAACTGCTGTCTGCACATTGTTTACAAGATATTTGGCAAGCAAAGAATTATTACTCATTGAAACTGCTGTCTGGTGATTTGCAGCGCCGAGACAGTGAACCGAATACGTCGCGTGTTAGCTAAATTCACATTCAAAATAACGTAGCTCCGTTTCAAAAATCAAAAAGATTGTCTAAAAAGCCCGCGAAGAGTATGTCTTTGATGAATTTATAATTTATTAAATATTCTCGAAAATATTTGAAAGCTAATTTGACTTGAGCTGTTGCTTCCATACACAGCAACAGCCATCAGTCAAATTAGTTTCAAAATATTCAACAGCTTACCTGCATTGGTACCGTGGACTTTATATTAGAGGGATTCGGGTTTCATATGCTTATTCAACACTCATAAGAAGAGGGTTTGGGGTTGGTTGAGGTGGAGGGCGCAGATGGGAGGGTGGCTTAGCTAGCAGTTGGCGGAGTTTAGCTAGCAATAGAAACATCTTTTGTGCACAAATACCGAGATGCGCATTCTGTGACAAGTCGCCTCAGGGTGATAATCTGCTCTAAGTTAAGATCAACTCGTCTTCTTGTAAGTCTAATGCTATTTCTCTGGGTGCCAAAACAATAATAACCTGGCTGTATTGTAAGAGCGAGAGAGAGAGAGAGAGAGAGAGAGAGAGAGAGAGGAGAGAGAGCGAGAGGGGGGAGGGAGGGAGGGAGGGAGAGAGAGAGAGAGAGAGAGAGAGAGAGAATGGGTCTAATTACCCATAGCAATCAAAACAGCAAGTAATGCCCAACCGTCACAGATTATTCTTTGTGCCTAACTGGGCCCAAAGCTTTTGCTGCCTTATGCTGGAAGCATTTTTTTTTTATTGATTTTCTTCATTTGTTTATATCCATGTTCTTTCCATTTAGTCTACATATATGAGTAACAGATTTCAGTCCAAGCCGTCATAAAATATATAAGAGATATGAACGAGATCCTGGCTGGACATATAGAGGAAACGTAACCTTGAATATTAAGAAATTATTTTACTACATGCTCTTGTTATCCCCAATTCTGGAAGACACGGGTGTGTGGGATGTAACGATCAGCATGTCCGTCCACCATTCCTTCTGTTCGCCCGTCCGTCCTTCCATCTGCCCGTCTTTCTGTCCATCCGCATGCCTCTTACTGGTCAACGCACCTCATCCTACCTACAGCTTAGTTCCAATTTCTTTGAAACTTGGTAAAGCTAATTATTAACAGCTGAAGATGTGCATGCGCTGTCCGGATGCATGTATGTTCGTATGTCCAGAATGTCCGTCTGTATCTCTGCCTGTCCATCGCTGTCAATCATTTGCTGTCAACGCAACTCCTCCTACAGTTTATTTGCGATCCGTTTAAAACTTGGTAAAGCTAATCTCTACCAATGCCTCTATGTATGTCCGTCTGTCCAGAATGTCCGTCTGTACGTGTGCCTGTCCATCACTGGCAATCATTTATTGTCAACGCATCTCCTCATACAGTTTAGGTGCGATCTTTTTTAAATTTAGTAAGTGTTCTCATTACCACCTGCAGATGCACATGTGCTATTCGTATGCTTGCATGTCTATCTATCCATCCAGAATGTATGTCCGTCTTTCTGTCCATCCATCTCTGATAATCAATTCTTGTCAACGCTACTCCTAGAGTTCACAAAGTCATAGCGTAAAATGTCGAGCACATTATTATTATGATGTGCAGATGTGAATGTGCTTTTTTAGTAGCTGGGAAATGTGTCATTACAGAGTTATCTCCCAATTTACCCAAATTTTCTTGTACGGGCATACTCGTTGCACGGAATTGACCCTGCACTTGCTAAACCTTTCTCAGTGGATATATTAAGGCGGGATGCAGTGTCAGGATTTCATTTTTCAATAATTAGTTTTTTCCAAAATATTGTCCTTTACAATTACTGATATATCAACTCTAAATGTATGTATATCTGAAATGTGTGGATCCGGGAGTTGAAGGGTGGTGAGTGGATATGCCGTCTTATGATGGCTCTTGTTGTCTCAAGCATCAATACCGTCCAGTGAGATTAACTTCAATGGTGTAAACGAATTAGAGAAAAAAAATGAAAATGAAAATGCTTCCAGCATATGGAAGCAAGAACTTTAATCCCAGTTAGGCATAAAGAATAGTCTGTGACGGTTGGACATTAGCTTTTCTCAGACCTTGAATTCTATGAATAATTAGGCCCATTTTTAGTAACGTCATGGCCATGGTGTGATGCACCAATGGGGAAAGCACCTAGATTTCAAAATTTCACGTGAGAGGACCACGGAACCCCGCTGGGTGTTGCTACACTGGACTGGTTGATTGAGAACTGCACTTTTCCATACACCCCTGCCTAGAGAAATTCCTGGGTCGGCCACTGCAAATGATGGTCGTTCCTTAGGACGGGTACTCGTACGAGACACCATCTTAACTGTCTGCCTGCTGAATTTCAGCACACTACATTTTCCATGGCGTTTAACTCTGGATGTGCTGAATAATTTGAAAACAATTTATCTGCAAGTCGGTACTGTTCATTGAAATTAATGTCTGGGGCTTACAGCTGTCAGACTGTTAACAAAGCCCTAACATTGCACCTCCGACCCCATACACACACGCCCCACCTTACACCAAATATGAGTTTGTTTAATGGGATGACTTTTTAACTGCATATACATAGTATTTCAAGATATAGGCGTAATAACAAACGAACACTGCCTTTTAATTAGAGGATGTATTCTGGGAAGGATAACTAATAGATGACTCCATTTATAGTTAAGCCACCCTCTTTTCTAGCTAAGTTCCGCCCAGTTCTAGCTATGCCCCACCCATTTCTAACTAAGCCCCATCAATTTTTATCTATGCCCCGCTCATTTCTAACGTAGCCCCGCCCATTTCTAGATAAGCTCAGCCCATTTCTATCTATGCCCGCCCATTTCTAACTAAGTTCCGTCCATTCCTAGCTATGCCCCGCACATTTCTAGCTACGCCCCGCCCATTTCTAGCTATGCCCTGCCAATTTCTAGCTATGCCCTTCCCATTTCTAGATAAGCTTCGTCCAATTCTAACTACGCTCCGTCCATTTCTAGCTATGCCCCGCACATTTCTAGCTATGCCCTGCCCATTTCTAGATAAGCTCCGTCCATTTCTAGCTAAGCTCCGCCCAATTCTAACTAAGCTCCGCCCATTTCTAGCTAAGCTCCGCTCAATTCTAACTAAGCACCGTCCATTTCTAGCTATGTCCGCCCATTTCTAACTAAGCTCCGTCCATTTCTAGTTATGCCCCGCCCATTCCTAGATAAGCTCCGCCTATTTCTAGCTAAGCTCCGCCCAATTCTTCACTGGTATTGGAATCAACTTAAATTTTGAATTCTCACAATCTAACTTTCAAAGTAACTATACAGTTAAGATGATGACTGTTTTGAAATTAATTTGACACGGGGAAGTTGGACCCTATAGTAGCAACAGCTCAGTCATATTAGTTTCAAAACATTCAAGAGAATGTTTCATAAATTCTAAATCATTCAAAGACATACAATTCGTACTCGCGACAGACTTTTCGATTTTCATGACGGAGTTATAATACGTCATTATGATTATCACGTCAGCTACCTGGTGACGTAATTGATTATGACGACAGATACCTGAGTATCGGATCCGTCTGTTGCTTGTTCTTGTGCTGTGGATAGTGAAAGCACGTCCTTGCTGTAATGGGGCGGAAGTGAGTCTTGTATTCGTTATCCAAAACTTGTAATGAAACACGTCGCAGAAATAAATACACAGTGATAGATTACGACAATATAGAATAATATGGCTTAAGAAAGTAAGAAAGGTAATTTTACATAAAAATGATGTAATTGAATATATAGATAACAACAGCTATAATTAGTTATGCAGAGCTGCATAATGTAAGTTGGAGTAGATACTATCCAGAGCAAAACATGTTCTGCTTCATCTTCATTCCATACTGAGGCATGACCACACCCGGGCTTTATAATCGCACACGCTGTTAAATAGATAGAGAAATAAATAAATAAATAAACGAGCGAACGAACGAACGAACGAACGAACGAACGAACGAACGAACGAACGAACGAACGAACGAACGAATGAATGAATGTTGAAACGAATGAATGAATGAATGAATCAATCAATCAATCAATCAATCAATCAATCAATCAATCAATCAATCAATGAACTAACGACCGGACAAATGAATAAATGAATGGACGAACAAATGACGAACAAATAAACGAAGGAACAAACGACCGACGGCTTGGCCAATGGAACGCCTGAGTGACCGGCTGACCGACCGGATGGGCGGATGGACAGATGGGCTGGCACGTCAGTGGACGGGCGGGCAGGTCAGCCAGCGCGTAAGCAGATGTGCGGGCTGACGGGTGGGGCGGCGGGTGGGTAGGTTGGTGGATGGGTTGATGAGTTGGCGGTAAGGTGGGGCAGCGTCGTGCGTTGGGTTGGGTGGGAGGAGTGGATGGGCGGGGAGAAGGGCATGGCGGATAGACAGACGAATGGATTGGTGGATGGACAGATGACTGAATGGACAGATGTAGGAATGGACGGACGGGCGGATGAATGAACGAACGGCACAGCGCATTCTGAATCACCGCTGACCACACATCCTAATTTCAATGCCCGCACTTTACACACTGTACACGCAGCACCACAATATATAAGGGTAGTACAAAGTTACAACGATGTTCAATTATTGACCATGGTTTTCGATTACGCCAGCTCATAATGTATTGGGATCTTCAGGACTTGGTGCCAATATCGAGCACGCATGCATAGGACGCCATATTTCGAATTTTTAAGCGATTTGCGATCAGATTTAAAAAGAGAACGCCTAAGCTAAGGGTCCACTAAAGACAGAAAAGAATTCTGATGAGCTTAGGATGATCCCAACCGATAAAACACAGTATGTCTGCAGAAGGGTGAAGAAAACTGGTTGCAAGTTTTCACTCCTTCCAGCTGCAGAAACACGTCGATCCAGTTTATCGGTCAATCATGACGTCATAATCTATTACGCTATGAATAACGAGATTTAGTTCGTCATAAACACGTAATAGTCAAGTTGTACGAATTGTATCTCTGTACTATTTAACAAACATTATCTTGTATATTATGAAACTAAGAATTTCACTGACCGCTGTTGCTGCCATAGTTAGTTTCACAATATCCAACATTGTACCTGTATATTTTTCTTGAAATTGAGATTCAACGAATGCATGAACGATTGAACCCAACACGGGCAAGGCGTGGATGGAGCTTAGCTAGAGATGGACGGGGCATAGCTAAAACTAGATTCTTGCATTATTCTCGTGTGCATCTCATTAGCATCAAGTTAACATTAAGCATGACAATCTTAGCGTACAGTGGCGCAATATAAAGTCAAGCTCTGTTGAAGATTTTACAGCACATGTTCTGCTCTATGATTGACCATGCATGTGAATCATCCCAGTACCTCAATTTCAAGAAAAAACAAGTACGCTGCTAAGTAGTGTTTTGTCGTTCGAAGCGATATATTTTATATATTGTTGCATACCTTTCTTATTTACTTGTACATCTAGCCGCTTTCTTCGTCTGCTTCTGCTGCTTCTTCTGTGTCTTCTCTATCCTCTTCCGTATCCTCCCGCTCGTCCTCCATTTCGTCAGCAGTAACACATTCTTCCTGATATTCACGCGCCTCTTCCACTGCCTCAGCATCACGTTTGATGCGGTGATTTGCAAATTTGTTCAGGAACTCATTAGCTTCCGGTTTGCCAACATTCACACTGTTAGCCTCAGCGAGGTCAATGACGGACACTGCCGCCACGAGCAAGAACACGAACAGCACAATTGTTAGCTTCTGCATGGTGAACCTGAATTTTAAAATATTGACAGCATTTAGATGAGTAATCATCTATAATAACGCCGTGTATAATGGACACAGTATGACTCACAAAACGCGGTCCCTGAAGACAGGTGGTCGCTTAACCTCTCTTGTGTCACCTTAACCGTTTAAAGGTCAAGTCGGCCAAGAATAACACTGCAGTGGTCTTGAGGCATGTCTATTTGAGGGCCAAAGGGAGACTATTTTTGAATAGTTATATCTGGAATGACTGGCTCGGTAATCTCTTCTCTTGGCCTACAAATGGGCACTGGCTAAGCCAAAATTGTAATTGTCTTTACCATTACCCTTTTGATGGTCAAGACGGCCACAAATGTCAGTGTTAAATTTACAAAATTAGTCTAAAATTTAAATTTTCTGAAAATGTTGACCATTAAAAGGGTTACTTGATAAAAATAGTATTTGTGCGCTTCAAGAAGGGTAAATACAGATTATGGAATATGGCATATGTCTTCCTGGAGAGATCATTAAGTCAGCTGGTAAGCTCAGACATTTTAAAGAACCATTGCATTTTGTGACAGTGTCTGTTGCAATCTTGTCTAGATGAGATATTTATTTGTTTCTCTATGAAGTGTTGGGAGCCTATTGTAACCGCCATGTTTGCATGAGTATATATAGGCGCGCTCGTACGTGTGTTTGCGAGTTTGTATGTGCACTCGTGCTTATGTGTGCGTGCGTGCGTGCGTGCGTGCGTGCGTGCGTGCGTGCGTGCGTGCGTGCGTGCGTGCGTGCGTGCGTATGTGTGTGCGTGCGTGCGCGCACACACGCTCGTGTATGCATGGGCATGTGTGCGCTTGTTTGCGTGTGTGCGTGCGTGTGCGTGTATGTCTGCGCAAGCTGGTGCGTGCCTGCACGTGTGTGTATAGGTATATATGTATGTGACAATAGTTTAACACTGACATATGTATGTATGTGGTGGGAGCCTATTGTAACAGCCATGTTTGCATGAGTATATATAGGCACGCTCGTACGTGCGTTTGCGAGTCTGTATGTGCGCTCGTTCTTGTGTGTGCGTGTGCGTGGGTGCATGCGTGCGTGCGTGCGTGCGTATGTACGTGTGTGCGTGCGCGCGCATGCGCTCGTGTATGCATGTGCGTGTGTGCGCTTGTTTGCGTGTGTGCGTGCGTGTGCGTGCATGTGTGCGCACGCTCGTTCGTGCCCGTGCGTGTGTGCATAGGTATATATGTATGTGACAATAGTTTAACACTGACATATGTATGTATACATATACGTATGTGTGTGTGCGTGCGTGCGTGCGTGCGTAGGCGAGTGCGACCGTACGTTTGTGCGTGCGTGTGTGTGTGTGTGTGTGTGTGGTGTGCGCGCGTGTATACATGCGTGCCTGGATGCGATGGATGCTACGTGGCATGTGTTCGTCGACAATACACCTTTTCCAGATTGACGTATTTTGTGAAAACACCTTCCCATAACGCATCGCTCGCAGCACTTCTGGCTGGTAATTTAGCCAGGTGACGCTCGAACAATATTACTTTTATATTAGGTGCAGATAAAACGCATTTTAAGTCGTATATGTTAAGAAGTAGGATCATAACATGATTAAAGTCACACCTCATTGGAAAACTCATACAATTTTCTAAACATTTCTGTATTAGTTGTCATATATTTTGAAAAGATATTTGCCAAGCTAATTATAATTATAAGCTAGAGAAGAGCCGTATTTGTCTTCATAGGATAAAAAGGTTAGAAGTGGTAACTTTTGTAGACTAACCTTATTTATTTTGACAAGCTTTCGCACATAAATCAGGACCTGATGAAGCACATGTATGTGCGAAAGCTTTTCAAAATAAAGAAAGTTAGTCTACAAAAGGTACCACCTCCAATCTTTCTTTTAAATATAGTTTCAAAATGCATTTTATTGGCCGCTGGATTTACTAAATCCAGGGCCAATTGCGTATTTTATAGGCCTATGTGCAAATAACTTAGTGAAAATTGTGCAAAAACAAACCACTAATAGATAAATGTTAAGAAAATTGGATGAGCTTTCGAATGGCACATGACTTCAATAATATTGTGATTGTGGTGTATCATAGAAACTCTTTAAAATACAATGCCTTTTCACCAAATAGTAAGGCAATGTTGGTCAGCCGTTGCCTGAGAAAATCAATGCTGCTAGGGCACCATGGGTGGGGGTCTGGGTCAGGATTCTGTGATGGCAATTGTGGGGGGGGGGCATTATGCTAGGGTGCCATTGTTGCGCGCCAGGGTCAAGATGCGGTGACGACAATAACGAATTCCCAGTCACTCAAAGTCAACAGTAGAACAGCAGTACATAGAAAACTGGAACAGAGCACGGAGTGAATTTACACGTTTAACTATTTTACATAGAAATAAATTCTAATTTGGTTTTGAACAATACTTTAAAATATTGCCGCACAACGAGGCTATAACGTTGTTATATTTTAGAACACTAACTCATCAACTCTCAATCGAGTCTAAAAGATGAGAAGGTATAGAACGGCAATCACGTTGAAGACAAGAATCATTTACGAGACCCAAAGATACCGATACATACGATATAGTGTAGAATAAAACACTACAGAAACAATACAAAGCTTGTTTAGAATATGCAACAAGCCACTACTTAGAAGGTTGTTTCACCACCTGAGATTATCGAGAAAAGAAAAACACAACTCGGCATTAATAATGGCTAACAATAAAACAATGACAGAAATATATGGCAGAAGACGACGAACATATAATACAAAATATTTAGCTCATTGAAAGGTATACATGAGGTACTGTGCATTGAAATGGCTATTCTAGTCAGATACTATATTAATCTGAATACAAAATTGCATGGCTAATTTTATATAGACCTACACAGGTTTAGTTTGAAAAATCAGATGCCTTAATAGGACACTGAGAAACAATTGCACTGATCATCAGGGGCACAAGCCAGTGGTGATCTAGGATTTTTCTTGAATACATGGTGAGAAAAATCTCCTCGAAAATCTCCTCTTGATTTTGAACAATTTTAGGTAGGTAGGAATTCTTTGAAAAAATCAATTATATGTCCTGAGAAGCCATTTCGTGCATTCTGTATAATACAATTCTGTGAAAGTTTTCCGGGAAATGCAGGTTTCCCACAAATTATTTCCCCAAAATCTTTTCAGCGGTAGTTGTGGGGTGGGTGGCGTTAGGAAACCTTCCCACCCCACCCCGACCACACACAGTATAGATATGGCACTGTGACAACGCAATGTAGCGACTGTATTGCTGTGACATTGACTCCATTGTATCATGTAATTCCATTGATGGATTAAGAACGTTGGTCAATTATGTACTCTGAATGAGTGTTTAGAATTAAGAGGCTGAATCTCAATTCTCTGCTTTTATAAGCCATTTTCTCCCTTTTGTGTTAAAGTGGGTTATTGTATTTGTGGGTTTGTAAACGGAGTGGAGAGTGCTTAATAGAGCAAGTCAGCTGGTATGTCGCTTACGCCCATAAATTGTATAATGCCATGCTGTGAAATAGAATATCTAATATGCAATCAGTGTCGTACATGTATTTTTGTGTTGCGAACTCTGGCTCAAACAATGCTATTTGATCGAGTAGCCAATACGCACGTGTTTGTTTACTTCGGTTCTTACTCTACGTAATTAAATATTTTAAATGGTAGACGAAACCGTGTTCAGGTGTATTCTATGTCATTGATAAATATGCAATTTAATATCTGATGAATATTTCGAATCTAATTTGACTGAAGAAAATGCTCAATTTAATTTTTCCTTACGTAGAATGAAAGGTTGGTATGCATGTGTTGCTAATTTCTTTGTGACCGTCGGATTTTCATTTTAGAATAACGCATCAGTTTGTAAACACTTGGGCTTTTGTAGCAATATGGGTTCGAAAAGGATTTTCGTAAATTACGAACTGATATTTCATCTTCAATATCATTTTGGCACAGTTGGCAGACCATGTTAGGCAGAGGTGTGGCTGAGGGCTTATGCCATATTTTTATATATAAATCTGTCAGCTATATTCCCATTATTTCCATTAGGCAATAACGTAATTAAGTTTGCTTTGAAAATCGCGAACCCAATTGTAGTCTTGAAGAAAGCAGCCATACTTTAAGCTCATAAATAAGCTAACGTGTTTACAAAAGTAAAAGGGCGAGAAAATCTCGATAGCTGCATGTTCTAGATTAATACAAACTTTTCAGGGTTTTTTCGATCACAAACAAAGTTGTGGAATCCTAGTGCATAGTGGCACCCTGTCCTGTGCTAAAGCTTGAGTAACATCGGATCAGTAGTTGCGGAGATATCCATGGATCCAGAATTTGATCCGATCCAGATCCAGGTTATTTTACCAGGATCATGACCAACGTCTGAACATCTCGCAAAGCAAGTACATTCGTCGTGTTCAAATTCATGCCAAATCAGATCAGTAGAATAATAGATAGGCTACATCCGGGAACAAGTTTTTGGTATGATGGACAGTCAGATGGTCAGATGGACGGACGAGCAAACGAACGGACGTCTAGACAGATGGACGGACAGACTAACGGAAATGACAGTTTATTGAGTTGCTACTCGCAGGTAAAATGGGGAACATGTTTGTTAGTATGATTTTGAACACAGTATAAGAAATATTACGTTGAATATTTTAAACATAGTTGAATTTGAAGACATTCGGCATCACGTTTTATGTTGTTTTGGAAACAACCTGATATTCGATGAATGTTGAAAAACGCTGGTTGTGTATAAAGTGTTTATGACACTTTGCCCCCAAAACAATCTTTGTCAATGTGCTTTAAATTTTGGTCCAGCTAACTGTCAGCATCTAATAATGTACAGTTTGGAAAGTGTGTTTGCCAGATTATTAAGCATCGAATGATAAAATAGCCTAAAATAGAATATGCAGGCGTCGGCAACAGTGAGCACGTTATGCGGATGTATTTGAAAATCGTGGATGGGGTATTATTATTATTTTTATTTTTTTTTTTATCATCATCATCATTATTATCAGTATTGTTATCGTCGTCATCGTTGTCGCCGTCGTCGTCGCCGCCGCCGTCGTCGTCGTTCTTGGCGTCGTCGCCGCTGCCGTCGTCGTTGTTGTTGTCGTCGTCGTCATTGTCGTCTATTGATTAGGGTAAGCTGGATAATAGGATGTTGTTATATTTGTGGCAGCTATACGGATGATGAGCTCTTGAAATCTATCTGTACGGGAATGAGTTTACAATTATGCGACTGAATTTACACAGTTTTATTAATAGTTTTAATTCGCTCGCTGTGAAAAGTTGCTATAATATATGAAAGTGTGTCCGCTGCGATAGTAGTATGGTAGGGCTTCTAATCATGCAGTCGTAAAATGATCGCAAAGGTTACCTATTCTCTAATTTCTATCTGTGCCCTCCCACCTTCCCTTTTCAATTGGCAGATAGTGATTGCCTGTGCGAAATGGAGGTAAATGTAAATCTGTTTTTTATCTGTTAATGATAGTAGGTATTTTTCCATTTCTATATTTGTTTTGAACACGTTATTATATCTGTCCCTTTCAAGACTATCTTAGTTGTTGCTGCCATTTATGTTGATATCGGTCAATCAGCATTTGTTTTGTGTATTGCGAGTTTGGCATGCCATCTATAGTGTACGTTAAGGCCTGCTTCATCTAGTATATTTCTGTATGTCTTAACCATGTGTAATGTGTGCCGTTCTGAGTGTAATCCTCAAGTAAGAATGAGTACATTTTGGCTAATTTCGACTGTTTCCCAGATATTAGTCTGAGCCAGAAGTTTAGCATGCGCTGCTCAATCTGCAACCTCATATGCATTTCATCTAGTTCTCCATAAATCATATATTTAGGCGTGTACTTTCTTACTTTGAGTATGTGTCTCAGGAACTCTATTTTAATATGTTCATATTGGTCGCATCTTTCTATTTCTAAAACTGCACTGCCATATAACAAGATTGTTTGATGGAATGGCATTACCGTACAATCAATAGACAGGTGGAGATTTTGTGAGCGCCGCAGGAGCACATAGCAGGCTGTGCGGGCCCGCGCTGCTATATGAGCCTGTGCTTTAATTAGTCGCTCATTATAGCTAAATGTAACGCCTAAGTATAAATAATTCGTTGATGGTAAAATGATGCTGCCTTAAGTATCGCATTGCGGTGTCAAATCTAATTATCTTGGTTTTGTCAACATTAAGCCTACGTTTCCAAATTTCTGTATAAAATCCAAATGCATCCAGTGCTAGTTGCGGATTATGCTGAGCGTCTCCTAACAATAGAATGTCGTCGGCATAATGCAAAACAAGTAATTTTATATAGATTGCAATTTCTTGGTCTTCATCTTTAAGTTATATTTGTTTGGCATTATAATTGAGTAGATATAATTCCACATCATTAGGGTAGATGGAGAGAAGTATAGGTGATAAGTGTTCCCCCTGTCGTACCTGTCTTAACACATGTAAAGGACTGTGATATTTTTTGATTTAAATTTATGTTAGATTTATGTTCTTATATATACTAAATATAACTCTAACGATTTCCCCGTCTATCTTGCATCAATGTAGTTTTTCTCAGTGTCCATTTCGCCATGCGCTGCCAAAGGCCATTTCAAAATCGATGAATGCACAATCAAAATACTTCAATCGTTAGCTGGTGTTGCAATCAATGGCTGTAGGTCCATCGCGTAAGTGACAAATGTATGACTGTAAGGGTCGGGATCGTATGTCCTGGGCAAATTTACAATTTAATAAACATTCTGTTGAATATTTTGAAATAAATATTGACTTGGTGTAATTGCAGACATAAGAGGCAGTCAAATTGCTTTCAACGTATTAAACAGCTTACTCGTATAGTTAGCTTGAAATTGAGATTCCGATTGCATAGTGTTAACATTGATTCAAACACGCCTACAAAATGAGGGAAGCTTATCCAGAAATGGCGATGCTTATCTAGAAATGACCGTGCTTATCTAGAAATGACCATGCTTATCTAGAAATGGCAGGGCATATCTAGAAATTGCCATGCTTATCTAGAAATGGCGATGCTTATCTATAACTGACCAGGCTTATCTAGAAATGGCCGGGCTTATCTAGAAATGGCTGGGCTTATCTAGAAATGGCTGGGCTTATCTAGATATGTAATTCTTCGTTTCTGAACGTTGATTTTCTGAAATAGAGCCACTACTCAAACAAAAGCATTTAAATACAAATAAATGTTAAAGAAACTTTACGGAGTTTATTATACATGTTTTCACAAGATGGCCGTGGAGACTTTTTGATATGGCCTATGTCCACCCACTACATTATGTTTAAAAAGTGTATAGTTTATTTAAAAAACAACGACAAATGTACTTACTTCTTTTCTATGTTGCTCAATCTTGTCTCTAAGTTTCGCGACGTGTCTTTACTTGATGCCGGTTATGGAGTATACTGCCTGGTGGATTCTAGTTTTATAGCTTGATGATTGCAAACTGTCTGCCCAATGAAATGAATGCATTACATCTCTGGATAATGGTTGGTCGACAGTTAATCCCCTCATCGGCCAGTGACACGATGAGGAAACGTAATAGTCAATTTAAATTAGCTGGTACTTAAATGAATCATTGTCGACCAGGTCAAGCATGCAGTCTACGATGTTTGAAACCGTGGGCTGAAGATTGTTCTATTTCAAACTATGTTTTATTATTTATGATTTTATGATTCGCTACGTCTCATCTCATTTATTTTATCTTGCTCTGCTCATTTCATTTGGTGCATTTCAGTTATATAACACATTAGGCCGGCATCCAGACATTTGCCATGCTCGTGTGTCGTATTTCATTAATGTATGCGTCGAGTATATGTATACATTTAAACATCTTTTCTTTCAGTTTTCTTTCTCTTTCTTTCTTGCTTTTCTAACACCTCCTTTCTCCATCCTCTCGGACTGCCATGCTAATCATGGTATTGTTATGGATTTGGTGGGTGGGACATTGGCGTGGTCTAAGAGATAGCCTAGTGTCAGTTAACGCTCCAATCATGAACATCAAATTATTTGCTTATTGAATGCCCATGTGCAGGCCCGGAGAAGAATATTATTGAGAGCTTACCACTGAAATGACTGGCTCGATTATCGAGCTACTTATTGGGGTTGTAATATGTCAGGGGTAGTCTTTTCTTGGCCTGCAAATGGAAATTCCGCAAGATCACTACAAAGGCCGGTGTTGACCGTCTTCGGTACGAATGGACTAAGAGATCCATGTCCGTCTCATGTGTGTTGCAAAAAATAATAATGTAACAAAACTATATAATCTTTCGCATAAAGTTAAATATTAATTTTAATTATATAATAATGTAATATTATGTCATGCTAGTGTTCCGCCAAAATATGCATATTTACTGTACACTCAAGGGCTATCGGCCTATTGTGGAAATACAGCTCTCTCATAAAATACTTAGCCATGCAATAGTCTAGATTATTACGCTCACCCCGTATAGGGAAAAGGGCATTGCATCATGCGCGCGTGCGTGTGTGCGCGTGCCTGCGATCGTGCTTGCATGTGTGCGCGCGAGCGCGTGCGTGCGTGCGTAGAAGAGGATTTCCCGACGTTGGGCGTGATCCGGATAGAATACCATCCCACCCCCACCCTGATCCAGATCGTGTGTGTGTGTGGAAATCTCGGAAAGAACCATATGCTCTTCAGATTTGGCTGAAATCCTAACACAAGAGCGGATGTTACTGTACACTAGGATTCCACAACTCTGATCGGGAGTCGATAATATCTGATAAGCCGAAAGATTCCAGAAAATCTGAAACATCCTTATGGTGTGACTAACATGTGAGACGAGGGTTTGCAATCTATGAATGCACCTGCTATTACATGGTAAAATACAGGTATCCATCTCTAAGCTATGCCCCGCCCATGTCTAGCTAAGCTCCGGCAACTTTCTTAGGTATTGAAATCGATTTGAAACTTTGAAGCCTGAATTTTTCACAATCAAATTTTCAAGGTAGGCGTGTATATGCAGGTAGGCTGTCTTGGGGCTGCTGTTGCCCATTGCAACAACAACTCCCTATCAAATTAGATTCAAGCTATTCAAGAGAATATGTATTAAATTGTAAATTCATCAATCACATGCCTTTCCTACACTTTAGTGGCGACCTATTCGATTTTCATGACGATGTCATTCTGAGTGTGAGTTGTGACGCCAGTTAACATGTGCCTATTATGACGTCAAATATATTCAACACCATATTCTCAAATATTGATGGATTTATGCGCTGTATTATGCAACATAAATGCATAAATGTGTAATGGTTCAGTTACACATTCGTCTTCTTTGATAATCTATTATATTTACATTATTTAATCAAAACAGGTTTATTGCATTTAGATAATAGCCCTTTTGTCCTTTCATCATTGATGTTTACCACATAATACTTGGGAATTTATTTAGGTTTCACGTCTCCATCTCGCGTCTTCGCCGGGTCGTCGTGGTCGCCTCGCTATTTAAAAAAAAATTAGAAGGTTAAATTATGTACCTAGATACATAAATCTCAACATATCCCATACAAATTAATAACATTTTTAAGTTGTGAAAGTGAATTAAAGGCACGGGTCCATAAGGCGCAGAGATGTAATTATACCCTGATATATTTATTTAAAAAATAATGTTATCTGCAAAACTTTCATTAAAATAGATATCAGTTGTCTGACTTCAATACTAGACATGTGTTTTCTGACACGGAAATGTCTTAAACCCGTTGCCTCACTAGGTTTCAGGGCCTCGATTATAGATACTATACGATTTTACAGATAGACTTTTATACGTTATTGAGACTAATTTAAAAGGGAGGCGACTCTGACAGCAACGCCTCCCATTTAAATTTGTCTCCAACCTTCGAGGCCCTGAAACCTAGTGAGTCAACGGGTTTAAGACATTTCCGTGTCAGAAAACACATGTCTAGTATTGAGGACACGATTTCGTTAATGTCCAGTGATCGATTTGAATCCACTTTGACTGAAACTGGTTGCTGACGCGTGATTTTTGTCAATGTTGTTTCAAAATATTTCGTAGACGTTGCATAAAGCGCCTTTGAAAAAAAAAATACAACAAACGAAACTATTAATAACTTAGGGAGACTAAAAGTGCGCATGGGTATGACTGAATGCTACAGACTACAGTACAGTGCAGAAATAAAATATAATGTTTTAAAAACGCGAATAATAATAAATGTTCTGTGGACTACTTTGAACATAATTGGATTAAAGATAAAGGACGATTGCTACAGACATCACTGCCATCTGATTATAAACATTCCAGGGTCGCAAAACGACCATTCCAGCAAACTGAAACGGCACCAAACTACGCTGGGAACTCAATAACATTCTGCGCCACATTAGCGAACGCATAGACGATCTTGCTATTCAACAAGCAGACTCCCTAGCTGATGAATTCACTGCCACGGATGACTGTCACAAAATGTTACTCTGAAGAACATTTTATCAGAACTGACCAGGGCAAAGCCGAGGCGATTCGAGAATGGTTCAAGGAACAGTTCGCTGACCACGATGATGAGCACGTGCATCCGTTCTCAGGAGACCCCAGGCCATTACCAACACAAATTAAAACAGCAGAAGTTGAGAAGGCACTTAAAGCCTTGAAAAATAGACGTGCATCTGGACCTGAATCAGTCATCCGGGTTGCATTCCTCCATAGACCCATTGAAAAAGTCTGAAAGATTCTAATTCTAGCAATTTTGTTTTGATTTTGTAATCCGTATGTTGCGTGATACCGTCCGGTTTACCTTGATTATGCCAAAATTTCTTGCATACCTAGCCCTAACTCACCTTCAGACAGTGATAAGCACTATATGACGGGACCTCAGTCTAAAGTCCCATCCGAGAAGACTGAGCAAGTGGGGCCATGTGCATTGCTTAAGCGTACTCCAGCAGATAACTGTGTACAAAATTGTCCGTCAGTCTGTCCATTTGTTGATCGGTTTGTCAGTCCGTTCGACGGACAAACATACCTACCGGCGGATTACGATAAACATGGACACACGTCCATATCACTCGCGGTCCGTCGGCAGGCAAGCCCGTCTGTTGATCTGTTGGTCAGTTGTTCGTCCCAGTCCTCCATCTTTCTCTCTGCCAGCCTGTCGCCGTTGGGTTCGTTGCCACATCGTGGCACGGCTCTGGCTCTGAAAGAAAGATAAGGAGAACAGAAGAAAACAAACAAATAAACAAACAGAGGTCTCGGGTAAGTACGCACGTACTCTGGGTCATTAATTCATGACGCAGACACCCATGCGTATATTAATTATATTGTGTTTGCACGCTCGTTTGAACGTCTACGACCACAGCTTATCGACACGCTTGAATAAGACTGATGTGGCGTAATTTAGCTCTAACTCATATATTAATTATATTTTGTTTAAGTGTGTGCAAGCTCGTTTGAACGTTTACGACCACAGCCTATCGACATGCTTGAATAAGACTGATGTGGCGTAATTTAACGCTAACATTTGCTGGCCATTGCGACCACGGCTTATCAACACGCATGAATAAATCTGATGTGACCTAATGAACGCTAAACAAACTGTATTCTGATTATGTGATGTGTTTGTCCTAATTCGTGGTTGATCTGTCGGGCACACATCGCTATATTGTCTTCTATAGGGTCAAGATTGAAATTTCCCTTTCTCAGCGTATTGACGAGTTCCGTTCCAATGCATGTACATTCAGTGCACCGTACGAAGAAATGGTCTAGAGTTTCCGTCTCCTCGCATGCCTCACATTGGTCTGTGTCTGACAGGTTGAGTTTTTTTCGTATCTGGTTAACGCTGATCCGACCCATTCTGATGTGGCGTAATACAATGTCGCCTTGGCGTCCTGGGATGTGGTTTTGGTATTTTCGTTTGACTCCAGGGACGATTCTGAACAGGAATCTGCCAGTTGTGCTTTCGTCCCAACTGCTTTTGCCATTTGCTGCTGATGTGCCTTTTGACTAGGGCAACTAGAGTCCTATGCTGGTCCTAGTTCCATCTTTGAGCGCTTGTTTGGCTGCCTCGTCGGCCTGCAATTTGCCTTTGATGTCAACGTGGCTTGGGACCCAATCGATGTCCATGTTTTGTTGTCAGTCACCACAGTTGCATACAGCTGCCGGATTTCCTTGAGTAGGTTGTCCCTGCTCTTGCTGCTGCTAGATGTGAAGCTCTTCACCGAGCTTAGTGAGTTGTGAGGATAACGTATTTGCCTGGATTTGCTGTTTTAATCCATTCTAGAGCCTTTTTAATTGCCACCGGTTCGGCCGTATATATCTTCGGGGTTCTTACGATTCCCACTATCTCTGCAACAAGACTATGATGTATGGTTGTTGCGACAACCTCCTATTGCAGACACAGTGGAAGATGACTATTGACTCGCCTCGTCTGATGGTTGACGATATTTGTTATTAATAGTCGGGCCTGTTGGTTATCAGAAGATTCAGCTTCGGAGCAGTGTTTCTCTGCTTTTCAGAGTTCCTATTCAATCACATCCCAAACTTGTATCTTGGTTACGCAAGACGATAATTTTATTTGGCTAACTAACTGTACACTTATTACACTACAGCGGTTATTTTCAATAATGAGATGACTTAATACAATATCTACTATTACTTTATGAATTACTAGCTTTTACTGCTAGTGTCACCATTTCGACTTATATTTTTCTATCAGCACAATGCTCTACACGACGGACTACTCCTAGACTTCTGCTAGTATGCTTATCCTAACTTACGTAGCAACACTGTGCTCACGGAATCACAGATGGTAAAAGATTGATTTTACTTAAGGCAAAGTGCCTTATTTATACACTTTAGGTGTACCCGATCTCAGATTTATACCTATCGTAATACATATCATTCGTTCCAATTATTCTTCTAGGTAGGTTATAAGCACAGCTTGATTGGTCTGGATAATCAGTCCGTCAATCAACATCTGCTTATTTCGTCCTAGAAGCTTCTACCTATTCCTGTTGGTCGACATGACCAATCCCTGATCGTCTAAACTCTCGATTTTACTTTGAACGATGTTCCTCTTGTTTCTCCGCCACAGAGTTTGATAGATGCTCATTGATCATGACGTCATCTTGACTAATCAAACTCTGGGCTTCTCTTCTGCGGAGATACTACTATACAGGGTCAAAGCGGTGTTGGCTGGTTCTGATTTGATGCGATCTGTCAGCTAACTAACAACATTACGGAATGTGTAGTTGTAGCATGCCTTTCTATGATTGACATATAGTTGATATACAATTTTCGATTGTGTTATTAATTCCTACAGGACGCTATAAAGTCTATGTCCTTTCCATTGCCTATCGTACATAAGCATGTAGGATACGAACGTTAATAAGCACATGAGCTGTATGATCTCATTGCCAGCTGGTGTTGTTGTAGTTTCTCAAGGGAGTCGGAATGCCTACTATCATCAGCTAATGTCAGTCTGTCACGTACGATCCCCATCGATTCTTATGAATCGATTATTTCCTAAACTAACGGCCGAAACGACCGCTGAATATAAGTGTGTGCCGATCCCACAGCAACAACTTTTATCTTCAACTATTGACAAATATCATCAACTCAGAACCGTCGTTCCTATTTCATTTAATTCGACATTGATGAATAAACTGTCCTCAGTTTCGATTCAGTTTCGATATGGTTTCCTCGAAACTCCATATCAGCAGCACTGGTTCAACGTCAACCAGTACAGCGGCATAATATATATATCTATATAATAATATGATAACTCGGTTCGTTAGCTCACCTGGTATTTTCAAATATGAATTTCATTAGGACTTACTCGTAAATATAAGATATCCGATGGGGTCATGACTTCCCACAAGACAATCCCATATCTACAAGGTGATTCGGAAGCTTGTACTTGAGGACTTCCTCCTGGTCGCCTCTGACTACTCCTGCTCCGCATTCGCCGGAGTTGGGCATTTTGGAGGCGTCGGTATAGATTTTCCTGTGCTCCTTCCATCTGTTGTCGATGTTTTCCAGAGCGTAGCTCCTGATTAGCGCCGGTGGGTCTTTCTTTCTTATCTGTGAGGATAGGCTGTCATGAGCCTTGATCTGTGGTAGTAGCCATGGCGGGTCAGGAGCCTGCCTTGATCTTTCTATTTCGACGTGTACCAGTTCAGTGGGACTGGCGAGGTCTGTCATTAACAGGTCTGGTGATTTGGTCTTTTTGGTCACTTTGAGCAGTACCGTGTGTCTTAGGTGGCCCTTGCATGGAAGACATACCTCTCTGGAAGGGTGTGTGGGCGCAGAGCTGTGTAGGCATGTCCAGAATTTGAGAAGCCGTTCCTCTCCTCGCAGATCTAGTGGTATTTCTCCGCACTCTACGTTGATTGCGTCTCGAGGGCTGCTCTGTGAGGCACCACAGCAAATGCGCAGGCAATTTCATTGGAAAGTGTCAATGGTTTCTAGCAGTGACTTGCTGGCCGTGGCATATGCTTCGCATCCATAGACTATCCTTGACAGGATTAGGCCGCGGTATAGCATAAGCATGCTCGTAAGGTCTGCCCCCCAAGGTGTGCTTTGTTAATAAGCGAAGGAGATTTACTTGCTTGAAGCATCTCTCCCTCTGACTCTTGATGGGGGGGGGGGGGCGGGGCAGGGGGGGGGGGTTGTTCCAGGTGAGCGTTTCTGTCGAATGTTAATCCCAGGAATTTGGCTTCAGCACACGACTTGATGCTCTGTCCGTTGAGGATCAGATTTTCATCACAGCCTGCGTATTTAACATTGGTAAAATTGATTTGAACTGGGGTTTTTCCACAGACAGTTTAAAACCATTTTTGTTGCACCACCGTGAGATTATGTCAAGAACTATTTGCATGGTCTTTCGTGCCCGGTCTATCTTCGCATATTTCTTCCACAATGCTGTGTCATCAGCGAAAATAGACCCGCCTATTGCGTTGGGACCCAGTGCATCGTCTTTTTCAATGTCTTTGGGTAGATCACTCATCATGATATTGAACAGTAGTGGGCTTATAACACCACCCTGAGGGATGCCGTTTTCCAATGTGTGTTCCCTAGACATTTGGCCATTAACACGGACGCTAATCCTTCTGTTACCGAGAAAATAATCTATCCAGAATATGATGTGGCCGCGGTAACCAAAGTCATAGAGCTTTTTTAGAACTCCATTTCGCCACATCATATCAAAGGCTTTCTCAACGTCTAAGAAGACTCCTATTGTTATGTTTCCTCTTCCAGCATCTAGAGCTTTCTTGGCTGCCTCGGTCAATCTGACTAGGTTATCAGGAGTGCGTCTGCCCTTTCTGAAGCCACTCTGCCAAGGGTGGAGTAGACCGTTATGTTCGAACTCATTTTCTAGATGGTTTTTTTATCATCCTCTCCTTGACCTTGCATAGGCGGCACGTTAGGGAGATTGGCCGGGATGATCTTGGGTTAGTTTTGTCCTTCCCTAGTTTTGGAATAGGCACCACGATCCCAGATTTCCAGACTGAGGGCATTTTGCCAGAGCTCTACAGGAGGTTGTAGAGATTAAGTAACATTTGCATTTGTTTGCCCTCCTCTGACATGTTACGAAACATGTCGTATTTCAGGCCATCCTCACCTGGTGAGGAGCTTTTACCTCTGCCAAGGGCTTGCTCGAGTTCCATTCTGTGTGAAGTTTTGTTGAATTCTCGGTTGTTAAGGTCTTCGCATTTCCTTGTGCTGAACAGGTGATTGATATACTCATCGAACTTTGTTTTGATTGCTAGGAAGTCCGGATCATGGTTATCATTGCTACTTGTCACAATTAAGACTGAGGTAAGCGCTTCCGCTTTTTCCATGTCATTGGCATGCTTTACCCCATTTGCTATGAGGGTGGGTCGGGGGTTTTTGTACTTGTTTTTTTTCACTGGAAATAGCTTTCGCGTTGCGCCATATTTGGCTCGAGGGTGTGAACCCAGTGATTTCGGAGCAGTATTGCCTCCAGTGGTTGCGTTTTGCCTTTTTGATGGTTCTTGTTACCTTGGCCTGGAGTAGCTTGTGTTCAACTATGCGTTCAATGCTGAAGTTTCTCTTTAGTCTATTCCAGGCAAATTTCTTGAGCTTTACTGCTTCTTGGCACTCGTCGTTCCACCAAGGCACGCGTTTGTGTTTGGGGTTATTGTCTGTCTTTGATTGGGGATGGCTGAGTTGGCAGCCTTGTAGAGAATCTCCATACATTGTTCATAATATTCCTCGGTGCTGGTACCAGCGATCGGTGTCTCAAGCTCAGTGGCTATTATGTGCTTGTATTCAGTCCAGTTGACCTTTTTCAGATTCCAATTGTTTCTGTGCAGTGGCGCCTCGCTCTTGCTCTGTTGGATTTCTACCTGTATTTTGATAGGGAGGTGGTCGCTGCCGAGGAGTTGGTCTTGAACGTCCCAACTGTGGTTTGTTCGAAAGCCAGGTGTTATGAGGCAATGGTCCAGGACCGTTCATTCACCATCACTAGAGTAATATCTGGTGGGTCTATGGTCGTTTAGTAGGCACAGGTTGTGATTATCAATAACCTGTTCTATTATGCGGCCTTTGGAGTCCGTGGTTTTGCTCTCCATAGGGCATGGTGGGAGTTGAAGTCGCCCAGATGTATTATTTCACCTTTTAGGCCTTCAAGGAGCTTGTCATAGTCGGAAGTAGAGTGCAACCTGGGACTATAGACGGTTACAATATTAATAGTTTCGTGATTGATGTCTATTTCTATTGTAAGGTGCTCTACGCTACTCTCACATTGTGGCAATCCTTTGAAAGAAAGATTACTATTTATGAGGGTCGCTATGCCGCCACCGGCTCCCCCCCCCCACCAGGTGGTTGCAGATTTTGCGGTACGGTCTTGTCTTTCGATATTGTAGTTGTACCTTTTGAAATCCTGGTTGGGATTCAGATGGGTTTCCTGTCGACATATAATGTTTGGGTGGTCATTTTCGTTGTGGAACGTGTTCCACAATCCGTCAAGGTTGGTATTAGACTGGATATCTCGAACATTCCATTGAAGAACTTTGACCCCATGATTAGTTTGTAGAGAAGCAGAGTTCTACGAATCACGCAACGAGACCGTCGACATCAAAATTGCTCCTAGCTGCCTCGTTGCCCATGCAAACTGTTGCTACGATCGTCTCTATAATCAATTTGAATATTTAATAGAATTTGATGATCTCCACCAGCTGTCGTGGGACTTACCTTGTTCGCTGGTGTCTCTCTGGTAACGTCGGCCAGAGGGTCTCTGTGGCTGCTAGCACGGCTAGTGGAGTTGTCAGGTTTGTTAACCTGTTTGTCCACTAGTGTTGCCTCCATTGTGCCAATTGGCTCAGCCCTTTGGTTCAGGCCCCTGCTACTGCCTGTGACTTTAGGCTTTACCTGAGCCGGCGGGCTTTTTTGGCGTCTTTGTTTGCCTTGTGACCTGTTTACGGGCTTCGCAAAGATTGTCTATGTGTGACCATGTGTTAAGGATGCCAGAGGACACATCAGCGCAGAGAGCCTTGGCATTCATCTTACTCGGAGCCAACAAATATAAAGTCACGAAAGGGCCTCATTGCATACATCTGCTAAGGGTGCTATGAGGTGACCTCAAGAAAGCATGACTTGGTACACTCAAGTCAACAATGGACCTGAGGAAGCTAAGGATTATGGCTGAGGACAAAGCACAGTGGGCAAAAGCGAAGAAGGACTGGTTTCATCTCTAGAACGTGTCTACTACTACAGCCGCAGAATACAGTAATCATACATACATAATATTTCAAGATAAATATGGTACCGGTTGAATAAGGCAGCTGGTCCGGTTGGTGGTTCTTATTGGGTTTCGCTCACCCCCGTCACAACCCACATAGTGAATGGGATCTTCCTTCTAGCGGAGATAGATAGAATGGATGAGACAATGCTGCATTCTATTAATGATGACTCGTTTACTGAACTTTCCTAATCCTATAGTTTGGTGTAGTTCAGATCGACTGGTCGGGTACCGGCCATACCAGCTAAGCTGGGTACACGCCGCCCGTCCTGAATTCGTTCCCTCCTTACGCCCCCCACCCCCACCCCACACCCATAGAGCCATAAGCGTATATGGGCCTATGGGAAAGATTGCGTTAAAAAAACGACTAAGTTCGTTAAAGCGCATAGTGCTTATGCACACTCTTGGATGCTATTTTTGATGGAGCACGTAGTTTACGACCAAGATAGGATGCCGCTTTTAGTGTTCCGAGATGGTACCCTGTAATCCTTTTTGATTACCTGGTCCCGGTGAATCTGGCATTAATCAAGACCAGAATTCGACGGGATTTTTAAATCTGTAAACCATTTCAAAATCGGTTAAGAAATGGCTGAGTTACCCACGGAAAACCCTTCTTGATTATCTTCAAAATATTGCCATGGCGTCATAACCACGTGGACGCAGAACTTCTAGAATGTTCTAGAACATTCGACTGCGCTATTATTAGCTACGCGCTGATTGGCTGTTACTCGAACGATGATCGGTTGGAGCCTGCACCTGTGACGTCACGAGGAGTATACAAGGAGACGCGATCCATAGATCGAGAGCATCCTCGGCCAGGGGCTAAACAGGTTGGACCTGTACTAGCTGCGATCGACAGATATTAGGCATATGACTTCAGTTTCTGTTTCTCTCCCGTAGCTAGCAGTAGCCAAGCCACCGCAGTAAAAAACAATTTTGTAACTCCCTACTTACGGGAGCAATTTGGAACTTTCTGATTACTGTTCACGAATATCAATATCTACTTCAGAACACAAACTTGCAGTGAGGCCTTTATGGCCTGAATATGTGATTCTACAGATGTAGAGGCAGGATGTTCTTTGGTGGATGCCTCGCTGGAGCTGCCGTCCACGCCTAAAAGTGGTATTTCAACTGTCACCGCACTAATATCGTGTAGGTTCTTCTAACTTTCGACCGCAGCAAGTAAACTCTGCCCGGCGCGTCTTCAGAGCTGGCTGACGTACCCAGCACCGTTAAGCTTTGTTTTGTATCTTCATTTGCATCTGACAACCCCCGCTTGTGATCGGGTTGTTTACAACTTCCATCCATGCCATCGGTGTACGGGAACTTTCTTCACCACAGTAATCTTCTTGTATCGCTTGCTGACTACTCGTTAGACATTCCATTAGGCGTACAGTGCTGAGCAATGTACTCCCGCCATGAGTGTTCTTGCGGGAATCCTGTTTGCGGAAACCAACTTGTGGGAACCAACCTGCGGGAACTTTCCAGCTTCCGGACAATGCATCAACTTACGTCAACTATGAAATGACGTATGCATTTCAGTAACACGATAGCCTGACTTAAGAATATCTACCAAGTATTCAAGTAACTATACTTAACATGTTAATTATTCCGCTATATGTACTTTTCTTTTTATATTGTATCCGTATGAATGGTCTCGATGACTAAAAGGTACCGCTAGTTATAATTTCTGTATATGTTTATAGTTATTTTCATTTTCTGTAAGGTGTTTTTACTAACCGCACCGTAGTAGGTTCGTTAACCTGTACTAAGATATACAATTCTGATCATTTGATACGTATTAATTGTTCTGGTTAGTTTATATATATATATATATATATTTATATATATATATATATATACATATATATATATATATATATATATATATATATATATATATATATATATATATATATATATATATATATATATATATATATATATATATATATATATATATATATATATATATATATATATATATATATATATATATATTTATATATATATATATAAATATATATATATGTGTATATATATATATATATATATATATATATATATATATATATATATATATATATATATATATATATATATATATATATATATATATATATATATATATATATATATATATATATATATATATATATATATGGCTAGTAGCCATCAGTTCATATGTTTTGTTTATTTATAGAAAATATAGGACTGCAGTGCACGTAGGAAACACTATGCAGCAATACTTATATATGCAGCACTTTCGCCAGCCACCAACAATTTTTCACTGAGGTCGTTGTCCGTGCTATAACTCTGTTTATCCCGGCATGCTACCGAGTAAACCATTTCTATTCAGCTCGATATGATAGGTTTGATATGATTAGAGACACTTTCTTCGTTCAGAAATATGTAGTATATTCTTCTCTTCCTGCAGTGCGATAATCTAGCCCCGCACTCCGGTAAGACCTCTCTTCATGCTCCACTTAATTGTTCGGATGTCCCTATCCGCACCATGGGCTGATCCGACTCTCGGAAACTGTTGGGGTTTTCGAGCGGTGATGGCCAGGGTGCGGTATCACACACCGTCCCTCCATATCTTTGGATACTTAGTAGTTAGCACTTTTGCCAATGTAGGAAAGCACTGCGAAAACATATCTTAATTATTATTTTATTTGCTGAACAATCCTCCCGCACGGCATTGCAAAACTGGGGAACTTGTATATAAATCTAATGACAGGTTAAATGGTTAGTACCATAGGACCCGGTTGCGGGCGAGATGTGTATCCCCACCGAATTCCATAGGACAATTGTTTAATAATGCTTTCGTGAAAAGTAGCCTGTGTCCTGTAACGTTTTATGTGGCTACGGAGCGAGATGTTCGGATTCTTATCCAGTTCGGAGATCTTACTAAGTAACATGTATGAGCGCTGTCTTCAGTATTGATGTCTTAGGGCATCTGTTCTCAATGATAGCCGTGTCTCATTGCTAGGTAAATACCAGCCATTTGCGGCCTAAAACAGTTCTTGTTTCGAAAAACTAAAAGCTAAGTAAGTAAAGCAGAAGGCCCGCATAAATAAAGCGGCGACTACTAATTAAGCATTCTAAGAATCATATAAGACGGGGACATGGGAATCCTTCGGGAATCGTTCGTCCCGTCTTCACGTAAAACAGCACGCAACCCTATAGTCATAATCTTTTCATTTTCAAGCATTCTTGGTTGAAATATTAGGGTGGGCCCATTTTTGCCTACTACTCTTCTCCCACTTAAAGCAGTGACGACACCTTCCCGAGACAGAGGGCCGCGCGAGGCAGTTGCCTCTCGCAAGGATTCAGAGACGATGGCCCACGTGAGGATAATACTCCTCACCCAAACTAGCACTAGGAGTAGTGCCCTCGTGAGGCACATAACTTTTTGCCCGAGATAATCTTCTTCCTTTCAGCTTAGAGGTATACTAACTTATGATAAGTTAATTAGTTAAGTCTCGTGTACGGGAGCCTCCCTTTCGTGGATACCTCTGCGGACCTACGAGTCTGTGTGGTACCTCTGGGATCCCCATGTTTAAAAGTTCATCTACTTGTCTCTATGTATCGTATTTTCGTATGCTCTTATTTAGTTTCATCTAGCATATTCATAATTGTTTAGGTAAAATCATTGTATAGACTTATATTTTTAGGTCACCAAATCAAATCTTGTAAGTCCATAGATCACGAAATTGCTATGGGCAGGCATACTGGTGACACAAATTCTTGGGATGAGACAGTTGTATTTAATGTTCGCGACAATGGTCGCACGGCCCCACCGGAATGATTGAGTTCCATCGACCTTAGGAGCCGGCCTTTGTTACCCACAGGGCAATTTCGTACAGGATCCGTCACCCCAAGTCCGGATGCTAACCAGCGTCATCATTCGTCGTGCACTTGCGGCGCGGCGAGTCGACATGACACTACCCCGCGAGCTACATTACATATATAATCCCAAATTCTAGTCACGTGTCCCTTACCTATTTTAAATTCCTATTCTACGTAGCTGCAATCGATTCCTAAGAGAGAATTATTATAATGAAACATAATAAAGTTAAGCTTAAGTAGCCTACTTCTCTGTTACTGACGAGCCAGCTAACCACATAGCTGACAATCTCACTACTCAATAGCTGTCACTAGGGGTCAGAGAGCGCTGTCAAAGTCTGTCCGAGTCCATAATCGTAACACTCCCCAACTGCCTGTCTAACTAACAAACTAACTAACTAACTGTCCCTCGTCAACATTCGTCCACTCTTAAATATGATGCTGTCGTTATGCCAATAAAGCTGTGTGTATGAGGTGATGACGTGTATGCGCGTGAATGTGGCCTAAGAGTATAAGTAACTAATTTAACTAATTTAACTAATTTAACTAATAATAATTAAAGTATATAATACAATCGTATAACAGCATATTATAACATACGTACATTGAATTACAGAAGTTATACTCTGCACGTATCCATTCCGACTAATAACTGATTGTTCCATTGTTGGCGTGTCGATTAATAGTCTATGCATATATCTGCCCATTTATTGCCGTAGGGCTCGTGGCCTGTCCGTTCTAGTCTGTTCTCGTGTCACTGGTCGTGTCCATTATTCAGCGTATTCCGTAGTCGTGTCCTCGCATGTGCGTGTCTGGGCGTGGCCATTGTCAAGATTTTGAGTGCGTTCGTGTGTGCTTTCTTGAGGCGAATGCGCCCGTGTGTGCGTGTGTTTCTTTTCCCGTCCATTCGTGTTTGTGTGTCCATGTGGCTATGCCCCTGTACGATATATGGGTCTAATAATAACCAACAAACAATGTGTTTTAATTAGAGGATGCATTCTAAGAAGGGTGACCAATAAATGAATCCATTTCTTGCTAAGTCACCCTCGTTTCTAGTTAAGCTGCGCCCATTTATAGCTATACCCAGCCCATTTCTCGCTATACCCCGCCCATTTCTAGATAAGCTCCTCGCATTCCTAGCTACTCCTTGCCCATTTATAGCTAAGCTCCGCTCATTTCTAACTAAGCTCCGCTCATTTCTAACTAAGCTCCGCTCATTTCTAGCTAAGGTCCGCTCATTTCTAGCTAAGCTCCGCTAATTTCTAGCTAAGTATGAAACATGAAATCCCACAATCTAAATGTCAAGGTAACTATGCAGTTAAGATGCCGACTGTTTTGAAACTAATTGGCCACAAAGCAGTTGCTGCATGCAGCAACAATTCCTAGTCATATTAGTTTCAAAATAGTTAAGAGAATGTTTAATAAATTCTAAATCCTTCAAAGATATACTATTCGTACTCTCGACAGACATTTCGATGTTCATGAAGTAGTTATAATACGTCATTATAATTATGACGTCAGCTGCACAGTGATTGATTATGACGACAGATACCTGATGGTCGGATCCGTCTATTGCTTGATCTTGTGCCACCGATAGCGAAAGCACGTGCTTGCTGTAGCTTGACGGAAGTGAGTCTTGTATTCGTTATTCAAAACCTTTACTGAAAGACAATGCTGAGAGCAACATCTTACAACTACAGTTGATGTCACAGAAAGAAATACACAGTGATAGATTACAACAATATAGAATAATATGCCTAGGGCGTAAGAAAGTAAGAAAGCTAATTTTACATAAAAATGATATAATTGAATATATAGATAACAACAACTATAACTAGTTATACAGAGCTACATAATTTAAGCTGGAGTAGAGAGATAATATCTGGTCGTGATAAAAACTTAGTAACATGTTCTTTGTAAAATGTCCTGCTTCATCTTCATTCCATGCCGAGTGAATGAATGTACGAACGAATGAATGGATGAAGAAATGAATGAAATAACGATTGAATGAATGATTGCACGAGAGAGCGAACGAATGAACGAACGAACGAACGAACGAACGAACGAACGAGAACGAATGGACGAACAATTGAATGAAAGATCCAATGAGTGAATGAACGAATGAAGCAGTGGCCGAACGAATGACAGGACAAATGAATGAATGTGCGAACAAATGATGAACAAACAAATGAAGGAACAACCGACCGACGGCTTGACCGACGGACGGTCTGATCAACGGCTGGCCCAATCGACAGACATCCTGAGAGACTGGCAGACCGACCGGATGGCCGGGTGGATGGATGGATGGATGGGCTGGCAGGTCAGCGGGCGGGAGGGCTGGTCAGCCGGTATGTGGGCAGATGTGCAGGCTGGGGGCCGGGTGGGCAGGGGCAGGCTGGGGCTGGCGGGAGCTGGCGGGGGACTTTGGGGGGTGGGGGGGCGGGGCAGGCTGGGTGGCGGGAGCTGGCGGGCGCGGGTGTGGCGGCGGGCTGGTGGTGGTCGTGGATTGTGGTGGGGTGGCAGGAGGTGGATGGGTGGATAGAAGGGCATGGCGGATGGTCCGACGAATTGATTGGTGGATGAACAGATGAATGGATGGACAGATGTAGGAATGGACAGACGGACGGATGGATGAATGAACGAACGACCATATCGCATATTACTCCAGAAAAACAAGAATGTACGAGGGTATGTCTAAACGTTTTAAATCTCCGCCTATATTCCGATGTAATACTACTACATATTTCTTTATGCTATATGCTTGATATGTGCCGTGTTGCATACACTGGATAAAAAAATTAAGATGATGTGAGTTTTCATTTAAATCGGGAAATTATATATATATATGTTTATATAGAATAAGCTCACTATTGCAGTGCTGTCTATCTGCTCATATTGTATTCTCATCAACCGGCAGATAACGTACTTGAGACTGAATATTGACCATTCTTGCATACATTTGACAAGACTAAACTCACAATCTCAAAGCTAGATATGCCACTGGACATGGAGTATGCAGTTGATTTAATTAGATGATTTTGATTTCAAAACAACTCAATGAAACGGAATGTGAACGAACGAGCCCGGTGCGAAGACAAGATGGGAAAGAACAGAAAATTGGGCTCACTCTTCTGGAGTTCAGCCAGTGTGACAAATCGTTGAGTGTTGCTTTCCACTCCTTCAGTCAGCTGTGTATTCCTGGCTCAAATGTCGGCCCTCAATGTCAAGGTGCACATATGGGGGTGCTACATGTGGCTTAACAGTGTTCTGGAACTGCCAGCCATCGCAAAACCTTGCGAGCAATCACGACTCACCGCTGACCACACATCCTAATGTCCGCACATTACAAACTGTACATGAGGCACCGCAATATGTGAGCGTAGTGCAACGATACAGCGATGGTCAATTATTGGCCATTGACTTCGAGTACGTCAGCTCAGAATGTATTGGCATCTTCAGGATTAGGTGCCAGTCTCTAGCATGCGTGCAGAGGACCCCATATATCGGATTTTAAGCGATTTGCGATCAGATCTCAAAACGAGAAGGCCTAAGCTAAGGAGCACTAATGACAGAAACGAATTGCCAGGACCTTAGGATGATCCCAACGGATAAAACACAGCAGGTCTACAGAAGGGTGAAGAAAACTGATTGCAAGCTTTCCCTCCTTTCAACTGCAGAAACATGTCGATCCAATTTATCGGTCAATCATGACATCATAATCAACTACGACACGTGTAGCCTGACATCATAATCTATTACGTCATGAATGACGAGATTTAGTCCCTCATAAACGCGTAATAACCAAGCTGACGAATTGTATCTACGTACTATTTAATAAGCATTATCTTGTATATTATGAAACTAATACTTTCACCGGGCGCTGTTGCTGCCATAGTTAGTCTCACAATATTCAACATTGTACCTGTGTATTATTCTGGAAATTGAGATTCAAAGTGTGCATGAACGATTGAATCTAACATGGGCAAGGCGTGGATTAAGCTTAGCTAGAGGTAGGCGGGGCATAGCTAAAACTGGTTTCATCCATTATTCTCGTGTATAGCTCCTTAGCATTACGTTACGATTAAGCATGTCAATCTTGGCATACAGTGGCACAATATAAAGCCCAGCAATGTTGAAGATTTTACATCAAATGTTAGTTAAAACCGTTACTGAATAATAAGACTTCGAGTCGAATTAGTTTCACAGTAATAAATATAATATGACGATATTTTATGTACCTCACGACACAATTCTCAGCATATTTTCTGCTCTGTGATTGACCCTGTGAATAATCCCAGTGCCTCAATGTCAAGAAAAAACATGTACGCTCTTGAGTAGTTTGACCATAATTGGAAAGGAACCCGTTGTGTGTTCTCGTTTAAAGCGTTAAATGTTACATATTGTTGCGTACCTTCCTTATTTACTGGTACATCTACGGACTGTCTTCTTCAACGTCTTCTATTTCTTCATTGTCTTCTCTATCCTCCTCTGTATCCTCCAGCTCGTCCTCCTCTCCATCAGCAGTAACGCATTCGGCCGTCGCTTCATCTGCTTCTTCGTCTGCCTCATCCTCAAGTTTGACGCGGTGATTTTATGATTTTTTCAGGAATGCCATGGCTCTTGTTTAACAACATTCACACTGTTAGCTTCAGCGAGGTCAATGACGGACACTGCCGCCACGAGCAAGCACACTAAATATTGACAACATTTAGGTGAGTAACCATCCATAATAAACACCCGTATAATGGACACAGTATGACTCACAAAGCGTGGTCCCTGAAGACAGGTGGTCACTTAACCCCTCTTGTGTCAACTTAACCCTTTAGTGGTCAAGTCAAAAAAATAAATCTGCAGTGGTCTTGAGGCATGTCTATTTGCAGGCCAAGGGAAGACTATTTGTCAATATTTATATCTGGAATGACTGGCTCGGTAATCGCTTCTCTTGGCCTGCAAATGGGCACTGGCTAAGCCAAAATTTTAATTGTATTTACCATTACCCTTTTGATGGTCAAGACGGCCACAAATGTCAGTGTTAAATTTACAAAATTAGTCTAAAATTTAAATTCTCTGAAAATGCTGACCATTAAAAGGGTTACTTGATAAAAGTAGTATTTGTGCGCCTCAAGAAGGGTAAATACAGATTTTTGAATATGGCATATGTCTTCCTGGAGAGGTCATTAAGTCAGCTGGTAAGATCAGACATTTTAAAGAACCATTACATTTTGTGACAGTGTCTGTTGCAATCTTGTTTAGATGAGGTATTAAGTTGTTTGTCCATGAAGTCTTGCGACCCCATTGTAACAGCTATGTTTGCGTGAGTATATATAGGCGCGCCAGTGCGTGAGTTTGTGCGTCCCTATGTGCGTTCGTGTTCATGTGGGTGCGTGTTTGTGTGTGCGCGCGCGTATGTGTGCGTTCGCGTGCGTACGTGCGTACGTACGTGCGTGCGTGCGTGCGTGCGTGCGTGCGTGCGTGCGTGCGTGCGTGCGTGCGTGTGTGTGTGTGTACGTGCGTGCGTGCGTGCGTGCGTGCGTGCGTGCGTGCGTGCGTGCGTGCGTGCGTGCGTGCGTGCGTGCGTGCGTGCTTATGTGTGTGCGTGCTTATGTGTGTGTTGTGTGAATGTGTGTGTGTGTGTGTGTGTGTGTGTGTGTGTGTGTGTGTGTGTGTGTGTGTGAGCGTGCGTGCGTGCGTGCGTGCGTGCGTGCGTGCGTGCGTGCGTGCGTGCGTGCGTGCGTGCGTGCGTGCGTGCGTGCGTGCGTGCGTGCGTGCGTGTGTGCACGTGTGAGTGTGTGTGTGTATGTGCGCGCGTGTTCATGCATGTATGTGTGTGCGTGCGCTTGTTTGCGTGTGTACGTGCGTGCGTGTGTGTGCAAGGTATGTGTGCTCGCGCTCATGTGTACCTGCGCGTGTGTATATGGGTATATATGCGCGCGTGCGTCCGCACATTTGTGCTTGCACGCGTGTGTGCGGTAGCGTTCGCGCGCGTGTGTGTCCGTTCGCGAGTGTGTTCGTGCGCGCTCGTGCGTGTCTATGTGTGTGCGCGTGCGTATGCATGCTTGCCTGGGTGCGACCATGCATGTGTTTGTCGACAATACGCCTTTCCCAGATTGACGTAATTTGCGAAAATACCTTCCCATAATGCATCGTTCGCAGCACTTCCGGCGGGTAAACTAGCCAGGTGACACTCGAACAATATTACTTTTATATTAGGTTCAGATACACGGCGCTTTAAGTCGTATCTATTAAGAAGTAGGATCATAACATTAAAGTCACACCTCATTGGAAAACTCATACAATTCTCTAAACATTTCTGTATTAGTTGTCATATATGTTGCAAAAAATATTTGTCAAGCTAATTATAATTATAAACTGAGGAAAGGAAACGTGTTTGTCTTTATATGTTAAAAAAGATTAGAAGTGGTATCCTTTGTAGACTAGCCGTATTTGTTTTGACAAGCTTTCGCACATAAATCAGGACCTGATGAAGCACATGTATGTGCGAAAACTTGTCAAAATAACGAAAGTTAGTCTACAAAAGGTACCACCTCCAATCTTTTTTTTAAATATAATATTTAAATGCATTTTATTGGCCGCTGGATTTGCCAAATCTGGGGGCGATTCTGTATTTTTAGGCCTATGTGCAAATAACTTAGGGACAATTTAGTAGGGTTCACTATGTATTTTCGTTCATAATTTTTGGGGATTTGTAACACTATATATCTTTGGAAAGCATTTTATATGCCAATTTCAAAAACCAATGTATGCATTTGCATAAATGTCTTCATGGCGGTAATCTTGAATTTTCAAAATGGCCGCCATCTAAATCCTTCGAAATCCAATATATCTGCATCCATGTACCCTAAATTCACAATTTTGATGTCTATATCTAGGTTTTTCTAGGTCAACGAATGCATTGGTAACATCTATAATAAACTTCAAGTGTCAGAAATAATGTTTTGGTTGATAATTCCCAAAATAATAAGCAATTCTCACACAACATCTGCAAATGTCGTACCTTTTTTCTAAATCAATATTTGTTACAATATTTAACGGTAACAGTAGCCCATAGTAATCCTATAGAGGGGATAGAATGACGATATAGCCCTATGGCCTGATATCTACGTAATCACATTGTCATCATGTTTATTAATAAACATATTATGACAGAGTATTATATGGTGAGCGGCGTGTCACAATTTTACAATAATGGATGGCCCAGGGTAATTTTCAAATTCACCAGTAAAAGTAAACTTAAAGCAAATCTTTGCAGAAAAGTTGTTCAAATGATCGTCTGCTCATAGATTTGCAATAAGCATAATCAGACAGCAATAATCTTCAGGATTATCGTTTGTAATCTTGCAATAAGCATTGATCAAATATATTTTGTCATCAAATTTGAGTAAATCATGAGCGATGTACAGCTTGATGCAACACAGGAGGTAACAAACTGGAAGCTATGCATTTTATGCCAGACAGATGCTACTGTTAAAGGACCAATGGTGCAGCATCCAAGAATAGACTCATTTACCAATTTGTTGCAAGCAGTCGAAGAGAGAGCAACATTGAAAGATGGTTCATACATTGAAATTCAGAAAAGACTTAGACTTTGCACATATGGTGACCTATCTTCACATGAAGCGGGTTGGCATCGCAGTTGTTACTCTACTGCCACTAACAAAGAAGAGATACGACGTGCACGAAATCGCATAGAGGATGCACTATCTAGTGGGTCTTACATTACTAAGAAACGTGGGATAAAGAGGAAAAGTGCTATTGATGAGGCATCGACATCAACTTCAGTATTTACACGTTCCTCGACAATTCCACTGTGTAAGGAACTGTGTTTCTTCTGCCAGACAGACGATCATAATCAGCAGTTGCTCAAATTACGAACTCATAATGCTGGTAAAGCCCTAAGAGATGCATTGGAAATAGCACAAGATACAGCATTACTTACTAGATTAAATACCTCACTTTCCCCGTGTGATGCACATGCAATTGATGTCCGGTATCACAAGCCATGCTGGAGGAAGCATGTTTTCCACATTTTACGAGATTCAGACACTACAAGAAATGCTGAGAATGATCTCTCCCGTCAAATTGCATGTCTGATTGAAATTATCCATATTGTGGATACACACACCCGAAATGGGGCTTATCTGTCTATGGCTGACATAGAAATAACATATATAAACATGTTTGACCGTAAATCCTTGGACAATCATTCACCTACATTTAGTAGGCAGTAGCTGAAAGGGAAAATCCTTTCTGAGCTAAATCATGTAAGATCTGTCCTTCAAAAGGACAGGCGCAAGTGTGCCGTTCTGTACTCGCTAGAAGCATGTGAGGAAGAAATGGTTCATTCTGCGATGTGTGAAGATGATGGTATGGAAGGCATGAAGGCGATCTATAGGGCAGCACAGATTGTTCGAAAAAACATCCCAACATTCACTAAGAATGATGGTGAACCTGGTTCAGTCCTTGTTTCCAGCAATATGGATGACATCCCATGTGAACTATACACACTGATACGATGGATAATGGTTGGACCTGTAGATAGTGTGGATAGCAAAACCAGAGAGTGTTTCGTTGATAGAGCAGTGCTTACATCTTGTCAAACACACATGTTTGGACTTAAATCTGATAGGCAAGTGATGCATAAACCTAAAGCTGCCTCTTCTGAAAAATTCAGATCCCAGCAAAGAAGAGAAAATTCTCAGGTTCTAGGATTGGCATTATCTGTGCACCACGACACCAGGAATAAGAAGATTGTGAATCTTCTTCATGCACAGAACTGTTGCATATCCTACCACCGTACCATGCTTCTAGAAACAGCAATAGCTAACTTGGTTGTCGAAAACATGAGACAATTCAATAATCTGTATGTACCACCATCTCTAAAGAAAGGGACATTTGTTTTCTTTGTTGTGGACAACACCGATTTTGCTGAGGATACCATTGATGGTAAAGGTACTACACATGGAACAATTGTTGCGGTCTATCAAAAAGCTTCTGCACCCGGGGAATCCATTACACCACCTTTAAACATTGGTGATGCAAAGAGCTTATCCATTGCACCACAGCACACATATATGTTGCCATGCGGCAAACCAAAGGCTCAACCTGGAATGCAAAGTAATTTTGTGTTGACTAAAACCGGTGTTGCAGACTCTTATCAGCTGACCCATATGGGTTGGGTCATAGCATCTGTTGTTGCGAGGATGGATGAACGGAAAGAGATGTGTTTGGTTCCTGGGTGGGCTGGGTATAATTCACTCCTGTCATCAAGTAGATCTCTAACCACAGTTGGTGCTTTGCCTCTTCTCCCAGAGCTGGCTCATGAATGGTCAACGCTAATGACTGTAATTAAACAAGCACAAACATTGAAGGAGATGGCTGTTGGTAAAGACCATCTAACAGTCATTACTTTTGACATGGCCCTGTATGAGAAAGCAGTGCAGCTTGTAGATGTCAACGCCAATTTAAAGAGTGGTGTTATCCCAAGACTTGGTGAACTCCATGTCGTCATGGGTGCATATTGAGAGCTCTCGGTACTTCTATTGAGAATTCCGGAATAGACGATGCATGGATCGATGCTGATGTCTTTAGCTCTACCATAACGACACAAATCCTGAAATGCAAGCACTACTCACGTTCTCTTCATGCTCATATCTACTCTTACATCGCATTGTATGAACTGGTCTTTAAGGAATTCTTTAAAGAGTATCCACATCTAAGGGATGCATGCATACTAGCTACAGATGACATAGAAGAGGCATGCAGTAAATCAAACCAAGCCAGCCGGGCAGAACCAGTGATGCCGGCTCATAGCAATCTTCTCCAAGTGCTGTCTAATACTGATATGCTGAATCGCTTTCAGACATGGGTGACAAAGAGGTCCCAACATGCGATGTTCAAGTCATTAATGAACTATCTGCACCGTGTGGAAACACTCCTTTTCTTTGTCGCAGCATCCCGAAATACTGATCTGACCCTTCATCTTGAAGCTGGAGAAGCACTGAGCAAGTTATTCTTTGCTTTTGATAGAATCAAATACAAACGTCTTTGGCCAAGATACATAGCAGATATGTATGCACTCAAGCATAATCATCCAGACACATGGCAAGAATTTGAAACTGAAAACATTGCAGTGACTAAGAATGACATTCCATTCACTTCAATGGGTGCGGATCATGCATGTGAGCATCTGAACAAATTGATGGAAGTGCACTCAGGACTAATTGGAATATCTAACAATGCAAATGCGAGACAGCGATTTTTCCTCGCTGCTCCAGAACTGTCACGGTTATCCTGGGAATTCAAGTGTCAATTTGATTTGCAAGAAGACAAGGTCAGAGATCACCATGGCATTGGAGCAAGTGCTGTTAAACACGAACACACCACAATCGACAAGATAAAGGCTGCCATACTGACTCATGGCAATCCTTCCGCTGCTGAAGGTGACATGATCTACAACATTATCTCACTTGCTTATGTACCACAAGAGTCGGTACCACAAATCCTGCCTGTAGATGAAAGAGGGCAGACATTATATGAAGAGTATGTGAAAGAGCGCATTAATGGAGAGGTAAGCCTTTGGGCACCAGTGAAGCGTGAGAAAAACAAAATGTATACATCTGGAAACAAAAAGACAACAGTACGTATTCGTGACAATGCTGTTGATCTCAAGGAAACTAAAGATCTATATGCTAGGCTGATGATTCTCGCAAAGTCGACTCGAGACATTGATTTGAAGTATTCGATCGGCAACTTTGAATTCACACTGACACCGAGGGCGCTGTTTTCTCCGTGTGGCTCTGTCCTACAGTGCACAGACAAGTCGAAGTTAATCAAGCTCCTGACTGACCTACCACAAATCGAGAGCACAGAGGATTCACTCTTATTAGGGGCAACAGAAGCAACTGCCGTCGCAACTGCCGTCGCAACTAAGGAATCTAGTAGGAGAATCGCAGTTGTGGATGGAATGGTTCTTGTCCAGAAGCTGGCAAAGAAACCAGCAACTATTGTGACAGTCAACGACCTTAGTAAATGTTTCAATGACAGGTTAATTAGCCTGACAGCAGGATATGATGAGATCATTCTTGTATGTGATACATATCAAGCAGATTCCCCTGGAAAACACGACCAGAGAGAAACGACGACATGGGAAGGATCAAATGAGATATCAAGTCAAAGATGATACCAGTATCAAGCATATCCCTATGACAAGACATTTGTCTCATGACCAAACAAAGAATGACCTTGCGCAGTATCTGGCAGAGAAGACCATTGAGTACAATAAAGACTCATCTACCTCGGTCATAGCATCAGCATCAGGCCAGACGATAAGTAATAGAAGACCACATTTTGAGAACAACAATCTTGAGGAAGATGATACATTAATGATCTAGCATGCCATATGTGCAACACAGCGAAATCTTGATACAGCAGAGTTGGTGATTTTCTCTCCAGACAATGATGTCTTAGTGTTGGCAATAGCATATTATAACAATCTACCTAAGAATACGTCTATCTCAATGGTTTCTGGTACCATTAAGCTACGGCCTATATGGAAAACTCTAGGCATGGAGAAAGTAAAAGCATTACCCGCATTCCATGCCTTTACTGGAGCAGACAATATTGGCAGGTTCTCTAGGATAGGTAAATCAACATGGTTAAATCTTTTCCTAAAGGCAGACAGCGATGTAATCGACGCTCTGATAAATTTATCGAGAAGCACTGAGGTCACAGATGAGCTACTTTCAACTCTGGCAAAATTTGTGTGTGCTGCATACTGTCCAAGTCTATTAGAATCGAGAACATCCCAGAGTTACGTTGGCATTTATTCTGTAAGCAGCTTGATGATAGTGAAAGTCTACCGCCTACTATTGGTGCT
>CM067368.1:13810615-13953062 GCA_034401795.1 Chaetoderma sp. LZ-2023a
GAAGACAGTGCTGTCTAAGGCAGCAATTAATGGCTCGTAATCAAATTATATTCAACATATTCAACATAACATTTCTTACTAAACTGTTTCTCTATTTGATCGGGAAACATGTTAAAGATGTTTAGCTATGCTGTACCTATCATATGCATCAATTCGGCATGACTAGCCTATAGGCTACATGTACATTTTATGTACGTGTTTGCATTTTTGTAGTTATTGTGAGTCCATTCTCAATAACTCTATTACTCGAGCCTTGTGATACCACAAAACACGCCGGATACAAGGAAAGGTGTAGGGGATTTTAAAACAAAATTGACTGGAAGCTGTTGCGTTTTAGATAATTTAGGAATGATCAACAATTTAGATGTATGGTCGTTTTAAACATGAAAAAGTAGGCTTATGCATCTGGTGCCTTTTACAGCCGTGGTGGGCCTTTAAAAACAGCATATGTATGATTACTGTATTTTGGGGTTGTAGTAATAGAAAAACTCTACAGCTCCAATCAGTCCTCCTTCGCTTTTGCGCACTGTGTCTGGTCCTCAGTCGAAATCCGTAGCTTCCTCAGGTCCATTCTTGACCTGAGTGTACAGAGTCCTGCTTTCTTGAGGTCACCTCGCAGCACGCTTAGCAGATTAATGCAATAACGTCCTCTTCTGGCTTTGTATTTGCTGGCGTCGAGCAGGGCGAATTTCAAGGGTTTCTGTGCTGGTGTCTCTTCTGGCATCCGCTAGCCTATGACCAAACATGGACCATCTTTACTGGGCGACTTTTGCAGACATCGGTGACGTATTACACATCTTGTATAGTGAAACATTGGAAATTATGCTGTCTGGCCATCGGTGTCCAGTGATTTTGCGTAGGTGTTTGCGGTGGCAGGCATCGAGTTTATCTAGAACTGCCTTTGGAGCTGCCCAGCTGTTACAGTTATACAACATCAAGGATACGCAGGCTGCATTATATAAACGTGTCTATTTATCAAGGGCATCTTAGGTCAACGAATCCATAGCTACTAGTAGGACTGGAAATCTATGTTCCCCATGACACAGCATGCAGCAATGTCAGCAGACTGTAAAGCAATTATCCAGGATTTTGCTTTTCGTCCATGGTTCGCCGCCACGAAGTGGATCGCCATTTTCTTTAGCTTTGAATTCATTTATAAAGAGATTCTCAATTTTTAGTTTGCTTGCAGCTATTGGGATAAGTTCGTCAAGAGGTTTCTTTTCCTCATCTATGAAGCCCACATCGTCAGCATAATCCATCTCTCGCACATACCCAGTAATAATAATAATAATAATAATAATAATAATAATAATAATAATAATCTTTGTTTAAGGAGGGTAAATCTCCAGTAGCCTGATTTTGGAGAGGCCCTCACATTGGCATTGACGCTGGGTGTGTGTGTTGGGGGGTGGGGTGGGTGGGTGGGGGTGGGGGGGGGGTCGGTGTTGGACATGTGGAACTTTCGCACACGGATTTCAATGTAGCAGCAAGGTAACAGGTGAAAAGAACAGGAGATAGACCATCTCACTGCGGGCAGCCGATTGATGTCTCAAACTATACAGGCCTCACTGACTTGAACAGCAGTAGTCACATTAGTCCTAGCTCATCTTCATTGTAACTGGCCTGGCGTAGTACATCGAAGATCTATGAACGTTAAATTGTGTCAAAGGTTCCTGGCATGTCAATGCCCATTTCGTGGACATGCCAGTGTTTGGATATGACTATCGACACAAGTATGCGTTGAGCTCATACAATGTCTGTGCAGCTGCATTCACGTTTGAAGCCACTTTGACATGATCCGGTAAAGTCATCGATCTTGTCTTGGATGCGGCATAGAGTAACATTGGACAGGCTTTTCCGCATGCTGTTGAGGAGCACAATGGGCCACGTATTAGCTTGGGGTTGGGGTGGGATGGTGGGGGCGGGGGTGGGGGGTGATTTCTTGGGCGTGAGTAGTGCGATAAGGGTGCCTTAGCCTACAATGTCGATGGGAAGGTGGTGTATAATATCTGTATATATTAGGTGCATGATCGGCTTTGAGATAATGTCACTTACATATTTGAATAGTTCATTACTCATGCCATCATGTCCTGATGCACGGCCACCTTTCAGGGCTTTACGTGCCGTCTCAACTTCTGCTGTTTTAATTGCTGCTGCTAATGGCCTGGAGTCTTCTGAGAAGGGCTCATCATCGTGGTCAGTGAGCTGTTCCTTGAACCATTCCCGAATCGCCACGGCTTTGCCCTGGTCAGTCCGGATAAAATGTCGTTCAGATGTGTGTACGGTGAGTGGTGGTGTGTAGTAGTCTAGTAGGTTAAGTCGAAACCTGACCAGAATCGTTCAAAATAAGAAACAACCATGGACATTGGCTTACGTATAGATTTTGTATGCTCTATCCAATAAGAGCAGGGCACACATGATCAGACACATATCGAAACTTATTTATATAATACCCTACCTTCTAGGACACATATATAGATGAATAAGGTGAATGTTTATATGTTTTACTATCCAAAGAAGCTGATGTGTTTATTTATGAATACATGGCTTATTTCCTTATATCAATATTCTATATGGCACAAGCAAAAAGTAGGATTTACAACGAAATTGTTATATTTTGAATTTCATCGGCGGGATCACATATTTCAATTAATCTGTGCACTCGTTGTATATTAATATCACTCTATCTATAGCATGAGCCAACACAAGTGCAACGTTTAGTATATGAAAGGGAAGAATTAATGCATTTACAAGGGTGCTTACAAGCGTTTTTGCAGTCACATTTGATTAATTTTTTGCAAGACTTTGCATCCTCAGGAAGGGATGCCGAGCAAGGTACCCAGTATTCATTTGCATCCTTTGTCCAGCCCTAGTAACATTGGTTTGGTACCTGCTTCTGGGCCTTGAATGCCTGCCCCAATCAGTGTCCTCCTTGATATACCGATCTTCTGATATGCTCAGTAAGCGCAGCCTTAGTTGGGGGTATGTGATATAGCTGCCTTCCCTTTGCAAATATAAGATTTCTTGCCTGTTTTACCTGGTTGCACTCACTAGTTCTGTCATAGAGTATAATGACAAAACGTCGAAGCTTGTCAATTATGCCATTAGAGATTGTAACAGGCGAGGCTGACAGGTTGACACATGCTTCCGTGATTTCAGGAAATGATGTCCATATGCCCCAAGCCGTTTTCTTCCCAATGCTGTTGAAGGAGGATGAAGTATCTCAGCCACTGAAGGCATGGAAGAATGGCAATGCCCTAGCCTTCTGCCCCCTAAGTGTGGTTGCAATGGTATGGGCTGGCATCACTTTATAATTTGTCTTAACACTAAAAGTGATCCATAATTCATCAAGTAGTATGGAATTAAATGTAGCAATAGGTAGGACAACCACATCTCTGTCGACTGTCCTGATCAAAACTTTGCGGTAGCATAATGTAGTTCATGTAACAGTATTCTTGTGTCCGCTTCCTCATGATTACATGGTGCAAGATTAAGTGCTTTGTCACACTCATGAGAAGACAAAACTGTGTTTTCGAATGTGCTATTCAGCCGTTTTCCTATAGTCACCAGCTTGGCAACACATTTTGTTAAGAAATTGTAAAGCTCTTTCTTGTTTTAATCAGCATAACGGAAACTTTGCCCCTCTGTTACATGTGCAATAAGATCTGTTGTTGATAGTTCCACAGGAATCATGTTTAAATATTCAGCTGGTAGTGGAGATAATGTTTTCTGGTGGCTAACATTTGAATCTATCATTTTTCGGTTTTGTTCAGTTCCAGGATTTTCCTGACATGGGAACTGAATCAGAGATATAGCAGTTCCATGAAATGAGTCGATAGCATTCCGTGCAGATGGAATATCGTCGATATTATCGACTGCTCCAACAGTGAAAACATTATTTTTCAGAGTAGAGGGACAGGCACAACCATCTCTTTCAAACTATGCCCTGCCACTATTTGCAAGTGTTGTAAAGATTTCTTTTGTTCTATCATATGATATACATACGCCATGGCTTGACAACTTATCAATTATCCCTCTTTGTCTTGTTTTGGCATGAATAACCAGTCCAGTGTATATAGCAAGGGGTGTCTCTAGTGACTTAGCATGACGTATATGAGTTCTATATTGTTCGCTGGCGTTTTCTTGGTATTAAACACTAACAACTGTGAGAGTGCTAATGCAACCTTTATTACAGTATCTTGTGACTAATCTTGCTCTTGAATACTTGTGCCCCACAAAATCATTCTCACAAGAGTGAGAACACTTTCCGTGACAGCTTCAACCTCACATCCATTTTCGAAGTTACCATTAAAGGAATAGTCATGGTGTAGGATTTCTGCCTCAATATTTACGCAGCACGTACCAAGTGAATTGCGGCATCATCAGAATTATATGAACACGTGGTTTTGATGGCTTCACCAATGTCTGCATTAAACATCATAATGACATCTCGCCCTTGAGGTTGAGCTCCCAAATCTGGTATTAGACATAGAAATCCTTCTTTCAGTCTAGTACTGTTCACTTTCCCTGAAAAAACAAGGATCTATTACACTCACTCGTGTTTCATATGGTTTTACTAAATCACAGAGTTTAAAAATTGGAAGTGTTTTGTCCTGCCAGAAGTCTTCTATGTATGAAACTAATTCTGCCAATAGTAGACAATCAGTCTTCATATTTAGGTCAGTATTGGTGTTTTCTGTCTGGTGCTGTCTGACACGAATTGTGCAGAGCAGTCAGGCAACTGAGATGGTTTCTCGCATTTAAAGCAGCCATATCCCCTTCTGAAATCTTGCCTAGCAGATTTCTGTCCTGTGATATGTAGGCATAGTCTCGAACACGGTGATCAACGGCTAATGCACTGAGCAGGTGTTCATTAGTGCCATCTTCATCACAGAAGAAACACTTTTCTGTCCTTTTCGTTGAACTTGCTACAGACGTATGTTTGGTTTTAACTGGACGTTGTTCTGGTTCTTCACCTTCTTTGGCTTTTGTTTTCTGAGCACACAGAGGCTTTTGCTTATCAATTTTATTTTGACAGCTTTTATGCCATCGTGCTTTGTTTGTCTGAAGAGTTGTCTCAATACCTTCACCAGTGTCCATTCTGGAAATATCTATTTTCATGGGTAAGCAATTGAGATTGTGGAACTGATGCAGGTTTTCAGCAACACATTTATAGCCACAGTCCTTATCACTCCCCTTATATATACATAGTCAAGGATCAACCAATCTCTCATTTGTTTCTGTCTGGCAGAGAACGCAAAGCTGCCAGTCTGTTACATTTGATGAGTCCATACGTTCTAAACACTGAGAGGTAATTGCACAAGGATCTACAATCGTACACGTTTTAGACTTTGCGTATGCCGACAAAGACTCACAAACTATCATATGCTACAAAGCATAAGACTGTTAACTATGGCTAGGGCAGGTGCTGACGATATGCAGTGCAAGGGGCGAATTATTTGAAAATGGCAATGAGTTGATTGTCTTGTTTAGTATAATAAGTAGTTGTTGCGCTAAATCGGCAATATATCTTACATATACATATTTATTTAGAGGTTTAAAGACTTTTATATCAAATCTGTGTATAATTGAAGCTGAGAAATTTTCGTCTCCAATTTTCAAATTCGAATTTACTTTTAATGAGACTTTGTAATATTACCTTCGGCACTTTACTACAAGACTGTAAGATGACAGCTCCCGATGGACCCAATCGCGTGTGTCCTGTTTTTATATGAAAGAGTATACCTAAAACCTCTTATTAGACAAATTTGGTAACTGTTTCACAATTTAAACGATTTTTACTTAATCTACTAGACTATAGTCAGTAACTCTCAGGGCTGGGGCTGCCCATCACATTTTGTGACAGTCATCCATGGCAGTGATTTCATCTGCTAGGGAGTCTGCTTGTTGAGTAGCAAGATCTTTTAAGTGTTCGCTAATGTGGCCCAGAATGTTATTGCGCTCCCAGGGTAGTTTGGTTCAGTCTTTACTTTGGCCACTTTGATAGATGCGCAGGCATATCGCTTTCTGCTCTGCTGACAGTTTTACCACTAGAGGTATCGTCAGTAAACCTAGTTCGGTTGTTTGCAAGAATAGCTCTGGTGCTGGTAGCTGATGATTCCAGAGATTTCAGTAGTTTGGTTAGGGATTCATTTGATTATCGATGTCAAACACGACGTCGGCAGCATGGAGCAATCGTTCAAGTACAGTAGCTGTGGCACGCAGATCAGGATCTAGCTTAACGTCAACCAGAGATATGGAACCTCGTCTGAAATCACATAAACTCACTATGTAAGTAGCTCGTATTTTACCAACAATATGGAGTAAAGTAAGTTCCTCCATGGTGGCAGTGTTAATATCCAAACGTTTCGTCATTATGCATCGCTTGGTGATTTATACAAGGGAAGCGAAATTACTACTCACGAAAAAAGTAATATTGCTAACTGAAATAATATGAAAGCTCGCCGAGTAGTGACGATGGTGCAACTTTGGAGAATGTCTAACAGAATTTTCCGAGGCCACGCCAGATTCAGTAGCATGCCCACATGCAAGCCGTCCGAAGGTATAATGATAACAGACGTGTTTGCGTGCACTAGATTTTTTATGGAGTATTAACTACATGCTGTATTTGATGGTGTGTACACCAATGTCTGCATTGGTTTTCTCAATCCTATCATTGAGAAGAGAGAGTTGGCCATGCAGTTGCCGCTCATGATCTTTGAAGATACATGGATACAAATGGTGCAGTTGCTGATTGCATAGGATGAGAACACGCCAGAATATCAATACGGTTCACCGTTTGGCCGTATCGTCTTAGTAAGTCTATGGTACAGTAATAATGTTGGCAAATGCAATCTACCGTGAGTTCATCATCAACAGTTCTTAAATAAACCGACCCATTGCCTCATTTCTCGGTAAAATCGCAAGTTCCAGCCAATATCTATAAAAAACCACACAGTGAAATTTCTTGATGACTATTTTCGAATGAAAAAAATTAGCCACGTCTTGTGTAGTACTGCTGCTTTTACACCGTTACTCAACCAAACCAGTTTGATCAGCCCTTTGCAAAATGAATCTCCGACTTGTACCCAACAAAATTGCTTTGTGGGAAAAGGAATGATCCAATTAAAATTGGGTGCGAGCCCAAAACTCCTAAGACATAAGTTAGAAGGAAGGCATATGCTGAGTAGTGTTTAACGGCATAGCTAGCAATGTGGTAATGAACTTTTAAAATTAATAATAACAAGAAAAAACAAATAATGTTCAGACTAAGCTTAAATACTACAATTGGAACATATTAGTTGATTAGAGCAGAGATTACCCTCTATTGTTAAAAAAGTGAATTATAATAATAATGATAATAAAAATAATCACAACAACAACAACATCAATTGTTTTTATTTCAAATATTTCTGAAATAACTAACGAAACTAAACTGTAATTACAGTATAAAGAAATGTCAAAAGATTTGACAGTTAAACAACAGCTCAAACTCGCGGTTTCCTACATATGACACTGAAGACAACTAACAATAAGATTCCAGAAAATATAGGGTTGTAATTCAACGTAATATTGATGGAGAATCATACCTCAATTCGTTATATGTTCAACATGAAATAAATAACATTGAATCGTGCATCTCGAACATATATAATTATAATTAATTTACCTTACATTAGCATGTTATAGTATAAATAACACATTTTACTATTATTTCTACCATCACTGAAAAACCTATTGAAAAATCAAGATTGCTGCCAGATTCTGTCACATTATGAGGTTTGGCGTGACTAGAGTATTCCATGATATTTGCGAGAATTCTATCTCTTTTTAAGCAGCAAAATCGTGAGAAGAATTTAGAAATGAATAATAATAATTTAATTTAGGGCCCAAAGTACTTCTGACACCATTTGTAGTAATATTCTACATACTACTAGTCATACTCAACCAACAGGAGTCTCGAATCGCACCGGAAACCAGCGGCAGTCATACTCATTTCGGGTTCCAAGGTACAACTGCCGGGTGTCCTTAGAAACGGCGGGAAGTTGCAAGCTGTTTAAATGTTTAATGTTTAAATAAAACAGTATTATACAGGTTAAAAAATGAACGGCACAAGTCGTGAAAAAAGACTAATGAAGAGAATTTAACAATGCTCCGAATTTGGCCTTAAGACATGCCTAATAGTTGTCGCAATAGTATTAACAAAAGATAGTGGCACCCGGTAGTTACCAGTGCAAAATAAAAACCAAGTTGTAATTGTGCCTAATAGTCATCAGCGCAAAAAGGTACAATGAGAATACTACGTCTTTCAAGTTGGCCTAATTGCCATCGGCGCATGAAAGTACGAAGAGGTGCCAATTTGTAAATGGCACAAAAGGATGTGTACAATGTAAAAAAATGAAGAGGTAGAACAGTTGAAGAACGTTGATCCCAAATATTGAATCGAAATGTCAGTTCACTACTGGAGGGGAAGCTAATGAATTATGTAGTATGAGTGAAGGAGCAGTGACGCCTTGTGAAGTTTGGCACAAGACGAACGGTGTGGCAAGCTCAGGTACTGCACAGTATGCAATGTTCTGAACAGTGAAATATGGCTTAGCAGTATAAATGACTTAAAGCCCGAGAAGAATCGGCTCAATAGTATGCTTAGATCGGGCGGAAAAGTGATTTTGGCTTAACTTGAAGTGAGTTAGCACAGCCTTTCGGCACAATTAATGTGCATGTAAACAGACACCTTTTTAAGTACTAGTACGGACAGAAACTGGTGTGATGTCAATCGTGGTCGTCAAAAGGCTCACGAGTCTCTGCAAGATGTTACTTTGAGTACGAGTAACCATAGATAGTTAGTGTTTTGGATGGTGATGCACTGACCAGAGTGTCAGGTGTGCTTACGGTTTGCCTATGTTTCGGCTGACACAGATTATTTTACTTTGGTTTTACCCACGGGCAGACAAATGAGTTTAGGTGCTAGTGAGGGTGTTCGATCGGCACAAGAATCTACTGGTAATTACCCCGGCGTGGTTTGCGTTAGTGCACAGAGCTTAGAGGATACATTCATTTCCAACAACCACTCAGTCTTGACCCATAATTTCTGGGCCGATAAAGGTCCTTTTATGGTTTGCTATTTTCAATGAAAATACACCAAGGCTCTGCTTCAGCAAATCTACACACGGTTGTAACAGCCAGGCAAATCCATGAGGTCACCTGTTTATGACGTCAAAACTAGTATGGGGTCTGCTCCAATGCAGGCGTGTTGTATATGAGCCTATTTTATATGAATTCCTATCTCTGCCAGCTTACATCCGATTAAAATTTAGGAGATGGACTTGGATTTCTGAGGGATATTGTGTTAAGTTTCGCCCAAATATGGAGTGAAATGGACCCGTATTAACATTTTAGAAAACACGGGCAATATATACACAAAAGATGCCAGCTCCATACCCATAGTACAGTGTGCATGGCCTATCTGGATTATCATGCATGTGCGGTAGCCGATCTTATGGACTCTATTATTTTAAGCGTGCTACTTCATATGTGCTATGAGTATAGACCATAATCATTGTATTAGGGAGGTGAAGGTGAACATGCTGGTACGAGGCATTGTGGCCCGGTCCTAAACGCTCTGTGCTGCACCCGCTTGCCTATGTTAGGTGGTGCGGTTGCTGCTAACAAAAGATACAGACATATGAGGATCAGGTCAGGAAAATGGTGTTACTGATATGCTGTTGGTGTTTGCAATTAGAATGACAGAACACAATCTGTTTAGCGTATCTTCTTGGTAAAGATGTGTGCGTCTGCTACACTAGCACTATTTGACATTAGGGTGGGGGTGGAGGGGCGTGGTGTTTGGTTCTATAGGTGAGGTGGATGCATAATTAAAGGGTGCCTGGTCTGTCAACCTCACAAAAAAATCTGAATTTCGTTTGAATAATGATTTATGCTTTTTGAATTTTCGACGCCTTCGACACACCATCGTATAGTGTTCATGGAAATAATCCTTCAGGTTTTGGTCAACATTTTATCCAAAATCCTCGAGCACCTCTTCTCATTCTTCCACTTAACCTTATAATACATCTTGCCATTTGACGGATGTGCTGTGACAATGCTGTCAGTCTGTTTTTAGTTGTCTGTTGTGTACTGTGTTCAATGGGATCGATTGTGTTTGAAGGGTCATTAATATCATCACTGTTTCTACCATCCATGTCTTCTGTCTCAATTTTGTCAATGGCTGATAGAATTGCCTATTTATCCTTTCTGTCTGTGTTACCATGTACATCTGTTTGTTTGTTATTCGTGTCTGCTTTGTCCTGTAAACCTGTCTGTTTATCAATTTCTATTTGTCTGTCCTTGGATCGGCCGAGTCAGTTGGCGATTGTTAGAGATGGCAATTCACAATTTCTAAGCCGGTCAAACAATTTGTATGTAAAATTCGGACCTTTTTATATGGGCAAGTCCACATTTTGCATAATCTAGTGATTTGGCTTTAGGAGCGCTATGCCTGCTGAACATAACCCGTTTTCCGATGCCATATGGTGGCGCTTTAGCTTTTCGATCATAGACCACCTTGCTTTTGCTTTGAGACAGCTTTATGCTATCAGTAGCTACTCTTTGGAAATCTCTGATTATGTAGGATATTTATTATGTGCTTCGGGGTACATTTCCTAAATTAAAGATTGTGACGTGGGTGGTGGGTGGGTGTGGGTGTGTGTGTGGGGTGGGGTGGGGTGGCAGGGTTGGGGGTTGGGGCTGACGGGGTGGGGTGGGTGGGGGTGGGGTGGGGTTGGGGGGGTGGGGGGGTGGGTGGTGGTTTCAGTGTCAAAGGAAATCTGTATTTGCTTCGCAAACACGATTTCATATGACGAGTATTTGGTTGATTCCATACAAGGTGTTTGGCGAAAGGCCATCATGACATCATCGCCATCATCATCATTGTCATCATCATTATCATCATCATCATCATCATCATCATCATCATCATCATCATCATCATGGCCATCATCGTCATCGTCATCATTATCATTCTTATCGTCATCATCATGGCCATCATCGTAATCATTATCATCAGCGTCAGCATTATCTTCGTCATCATCGTCATCATCATTGTCTGCACTTGTGTGAATGGTCATGCTAAATGTGTCTACCTGTGGGAATGTTCAGATGCTTGTTTCTATATCAGCAACTATGCGTACCATTAATTCGTCATAAGGCCTATCACTCCCAGTCTCACTTTGTTCTTGCTTGCAATATTTAATGGAGTAATGTTTCCATTGCTGACTTAATAAAGACAGGGATCCATTTCATCCAATGCTGTACCTTAATTAAACAAGGTACATTTCAGTGGACTGGTTGGCACCCGGATACGCGGCCTGTCTCTCTCTCTCTCTCTCTCTCTCGCTCTCTTCTCTTCTCTCTTGGGGTGGGGGGGGGTGGGGTGTGTGTGAGTGGGGGTTAGTGCTTGACCCCGCAGTGTGGATGGGTGTGTGTGTGTGTGTGTGTGTGTGTGTGTGTGTGTGTGTGTGTGTGTGTGTGTGTGTGTGTGTGTGTGTGTGTGTGTGTGTGTTTCCCTCGTTGCTCCTATTTCTGTCATTGCACCCATACACTAGGGCATACCATAGCTGAGGTATTTTGAGAGACATAAACCATGGTTTTTTTTATTAGCGAAACTTGAAACCTGAACAGAAGGAGCAACGGGAACTACAAAATGTATAGAAACTTTCTCTACGAACTATACCGGCGTCTCATACTCCTATTTTATAGAATTTTCCTGCCAAACCCCCTTCCTTATAAATAGTTAGATTATGTTTATGCAATGGCTATTTACTTGGCCAGCGTTACTGTTCTTCTAAATTTGTATTGCGATTAATTATTAATTAAATCAATTATTTGGAGGGCCCATGTGCATGCGTGTGTCGGTATTGGTAAATTGTGATATCACGAGGGCTTAGTACAGTCGGTCAATGGATCATGATGTAAATTATTAAGAAGTGTTGGGTGGATACATTTACACATTCTTAATTCTCCCAACTTGGATCAGATTATATTCAATAACTCGACTGTTCAACATTGGCATATGGATTAACTAACGGCTTATTGATCTGGGCCTTATCTAAAGAAACTTTTCAAGTTTTATTTTCAAGTGCTGCCCTTGTTGAATCGATATATGCATCACTGCTAGCTGCAATTGATTAACAGATTGTTGCCAAATTTGGTTACTGCAAATAGAATACCAACCATCATAAATTGTATTAGTCGATCTGGTTTTGGCCCTACGTACAGGTGATTACATTAACAGAATACGTTTTCCCTAGACATTCTTTGATATGTGACAGTGACCCCTCAAGCTTAGGCCTATTATATCTATTAAAATCTATAAAGGTCATTTTGAAGTTCATCAAAACTCTTTTGTATGTAACAGAGTTCTCTAGCAATGTTTCTGGTGCAGTCGCTGCATACAGTTCTCTGGCAATGTGCATGGTGTTGTCGCTGCATTCAGTTCTCTAACAATGTGTGTGGTGCTGTCGCTGATTACAGTTCTCTAGCAATGTTTGTGGTACTGTCGCTGCATACAGTTCTCTAGCAATGTCTGTAGTGATGTCGCTGCATACAGTTCTCTAGCAATGTTTGTTGTGCATTCGCTGCATACCGTTCTCTAGTAATGTTTGTGGTACAGCCGCTGCATACAGTTCTCTAGCAATGTCTGTAGTGATGTCGCTGCATGCAGTTCTCTAGCAATGTTTGTGGTGCTGTCGCTACATACAATTCTCTAGCAATGTTTCGGGTGCAGCCGCTGCATACAATTCTCTCGCAATGGCTGTGGTGTGGTCGCTGCATACAGTTGTCTAGCAATTCTTGCGGCTTACTACGCTCACTGATGACCAATTCTATAAACATGCAACGGAACATCAACACAACTGCTGGTGTTGGATGTTATGAATGGGTCCGTAAAATGCAGCCTGTTTTCCATTAAATACATACTGCGCTTGACAAGGGAATGCGATGGTGTTCCCGTTTAGTCTGAATGGTCTCATGGACAGCATGAGATGGAAGCACCCCAACAGTTTCCATTTGCTAATTTACAAACGTACTTGAGTCAGCAATCACAAGCTTTGCTACAAACTAGCTCTAGAGATAACCAGACTTTTAGTCCCGAAATATAGGGGCTCTTTAACCCTGTAAGCCGAATGAAATCCAAATAAAATAGGTTCAGTTAGATTTAATATATGTTCTGTCAACTATTTTGTAACTAATTTGACTGCCTCGTGTGGTATGATGCTTTATTATAGGTCTGCAAAAAGTATTCTTATGAATGTTATTTTGAAAACTAATTTAAACGTGAGCTGATGATGAATACGTTAGCAACACTCGCCCACCCCTAACCCGGCTCAGATTTCTTTCAAATTGTTCAACTTAATATTATTAAATGGTAAATTCTCCATAAAACATACAATTCATACACATTGGCTAACAAATGAGGACATCAATTATAATGGCAGCTACTGACTGTCAGATCGGCTCCTTCCATTCTGCATACAAGGGCGGGCAGAGAGAATCTCAATAACTTTCTATAGTTTGACTACAGATCTTGAACATCTTTTACGCTGTAAGGTTTATTTTGTTGAATGTGTTGTAAAGTAATTTAACTGCAAGCTGTTGGTAGTTATGGTAACACCAGGTTCCAGTTAGAATAGTTGCAAAATATCAGTCAGTTTGCTGGAATAGTTGTTTTGCGACACTGGAATTTCAAGTAATAAAAGAGTTTAGTATTGTCCTTTAATCCAATTATGTTCAAAATATTCAACAGACCATTTCTTACTTTTTTGTTTGCCTTTTTTAAAACATGTTATCTTATTTCTGTGCTGTACCTGGCTCACGTCTAACGATCCGACTAGTCGTCGACCAGTTATATGCAGTCTTAACGAGTTGTAGGACAGTTGTAAGAATTCCGGTTATAAAATATGAGCGGGTATATGATCAGTTGGCAACTAGTCGCCGACCAGTTTTCAAAATTAAACATGTTTAATATTTCTTACTAGTTGCCAACTCATCGCCGACTCAGTCGTTTTATTCTCTGCGCTTACGTATGCGCCCTAGGGACCCGTGCCTCTAATTCAATTTATATTAATTTATATGTTAAAATTTATTTCGTTAGGCACATAATTTAGGTCTGTAAAGGTATACAATTTTAACAATTTCAGGCATTCTGGTATTCTCCGTATAGAAAGACCATTCCCGTAATCTTTTAACACTAGGACACACACACACACACACACACACACACACACACACACACACACACGCACGCACACATACACACACGCACACGCACACGCGCACACTCACACGCATGTGCACCCGCACACGCGCGCACACGCGCACGCACATGCGCCAACCACCCATAATAGTACCCGACTAGGAATTCAGCCCAGTGCCGGATTTACCATTAAGCTGAATAAGCTGCACCATTGTGCCTCGATGAATGCGGAGGTGGGCGGGTGGGATGAGCTGTGTGCGTGCGTGCGTGCGTGCGTGCGTGCGTGCGTGCGTGCGTGAGTGCGTGCGTGCGTGCGTGCGTGCGTGCGTGCGCGTGTGTGGGCTGGGTGGGGTGGGGTGGGTTGGTTTGGGGTGTGGTAGGGTGTATTGAGTGGGCTCCACTTAAACTAACAACTCACAACTTTTGATATGTGATTTATGTAACACACATGATTATACAGAAATACTATGTTAACTATAACTGTTGTACACTATAACATCGATATTGCATGCATTCAAGAGACTAAAGTAGCTAAACACTCAGAGCAGCAACTACAGACATGCCATAAGCTAGTGCTCATGGAGCTAAAACAGGCCACATACCGGGGCTTAGGCTTCGTACTCGGACTAAGGGTCTTGGATCATGTCATTAGTTTCGGATAGGTCAGTGATCACGTTGCATTCATCAACCTGGCTCTACATACGCCAAAACACACCACCACTAAGTGTCGAATTGTAAACGCATACGGCCCAACTACCGAAATAGCCAAAGAGAAAGCAGCAATATTAGATTCCTTCTATGCAGAACTGAGCTCCGCCATTACAATCGCAGCTAGATGGCAACTGTTCATGTGTGGCGATTTCAACTCCAAGCTAGAAATTGTTGGCAAAAGTTCAGGACTTGGCTTATGCATGGATCCTCTATGGAGAGGGCACACGCAACAGCAATGGAGATGCACTGGTGGTATTCCTTAGTTGCAATGGCCTATTTGTCACAAATACGGCTTTTAAACACCCATGCGGTCACTGGACAACATGGACTGGACACATTACTGATCTCAAAGACCCAAAAGGTTCTAAGGCTACAAAAGCTGTCTTCAACCAAAATAGACTTCATACTATGCAAGACAGAAGCAAAACCGTTACTCCGGAATACTCCTTCGCATGGAGGCACATACCTCTATTCTGACCATAAGCTAGTCCTTACACGCCTTCAGATGAACGATCTCTACCTAATATATAAACACCATACCAAGCAAGAGGGTAGAGACACCTACACCCTACCCAAGCTCATCAGCGACACTGACACTCAAATGTCATACAAAAAGCCCTCGGGGAGCAGATAGCTAGCATCGATATCAGCTCCGATCCAAACGAAGCCCTAACCAAAATACTGAAATCTATGGAATCATCCGCTACCACACTAGGTATACTGAAGTCCCTCTAGTAGTAAAACTGTCAGCAGAACAGAAAGTGTTACGGCTGCGCATCTATCAATGTGACCAAAGTGAAGACCGCACCAGAAACTACGCCGGGAAAAATTTCTGCACCACATTAGCGAACGCTTAAGCGATCTTGCTATTCAACATGCAGACTCCCTAGCAGATGAAATCACTGCCACAAATGACTGTCACAAAATATTTCGGGCAGCCGGCGGCCTGAGAGTTACTGACTACACACCACCACTCACCATACACACCTCTGAAGGACACTTTATCGGGACTAACCAGGCAAATTCCGAGGCGATCTAAGAATGGTTCAAGGAACAGTTCACTGACAACGATTATGAGCCCTTGCACCCGTTCTTAGGAGACCCCAGGCCATTACTAACAACAATTAAAACAGCAGAAGTTGAGAAGGCACATGCAGCTCTGAAAAATAGACGTGCATCTGGACCTGATGGCATGAGCAATGCACTATTCAAATATTCAAGTGGCATTATCTCAAAACCGATCACGCACCTAATCAATTCAGCTTTTATGCACCACCTTCCCATCGACGCTGTAGACCCAGGCACCCTTATCGTACTACCCTGGCCCAAGAAGCTACCTGGACCCCGAGCCAATCTGCGGCCAATTGTGTTCCTCAACAGCATATGGAAAAGCTTATCCAATGTTACTCTATGCTGCATCCGAGACAAGATCGCTTACTTCAGCAGATCATGTCAAAGTGGCTTCAAACGCGGACGCAGCTGTGCAGACATTGCATGGGCTCAACGCATGCTTGTGTCGGTGGTCATGTCCAAACACTGGGACTTCCACAAAATGGGCATTGACATGTCACGAGCCTTCAACACAATTAAACGCTCAAAAGATCCTAGGTGTACTACGCCAGGCCAGTTGCAATGCAGATGAGCTACGACTAATGAGACTACTGCTGAGACACCAAGCTGAGAGTACGAGTCAAGTCAGTGAAGTCTGTAGAGTTTGAGACATTAATCGGCTCCCCACAGGGAGGAGGTCTATCTCTGGTGCTTTTCACCCACTACTTTGCTGCCGCATTGATATCCGTGTGGGAAAGCTCCACAAGACACCCACCCCACCCCAGTTTCAATACTGGGCATGCCGCTAGAGATGGAATATGCCAATGGTGTGGACTTCATAGACAAGGATAAGAACCCCCTTGACGAACTTCTCCCAACAGCAGCAAGCAAACTAAAAATTGAGAATCTCTTTATGAATGAATCCCAAACAGAGTTCACCCACTTATACCTATCGACAAAGCATAAAACTATAGAAAATGATGACCCAATTCATGCCGGTGAACCATGGAGGAAAAATAAAACCCTGGGCTCACTGCTTTGCAGTACTGCTGACATTTCCGCACGCTGCGTCATGGGGAACATAGCTTTCCAGTCCTTCGGGAACCTATGGAATCGTAGACTAAAGATGCCCTTGAAAAAGAGGCTACGCTTACACAATGCAAACTGCGTGTCCTTGATGCTGTATAACTGTAACAGCTGGGCAGCTCCAAAGGCAGCTCTAGACAAACTCGATGCCTGCCACCGCAAACACCTACGCACCATCACTGGATACCGATGGCCAGACAGCATAATTTCCAACGACGCACTATACAAGATGTGTAATACGTCGCCATTGTCTGTAAAAGTCGCCCAGCAAAGATGGTCCATATTTGGCCATGTGCTAAGGATGCCAGAAGAGACACCAGCACAGATTGCCTTGGAATTCTGCCAACTAGGAGAAATCAAATACAAAGCCATGAGAGAATGCCATTGCATAAATCTGATAGGCGTGCTACGATGTGACTTCAAGAAAGCAGGACTCGGTACACTCAAGTCAAGAATGAACCTGAGGAAGCTACGGATTTCAGCTGAGGACAAGACATAGTGGGGAAGAAGGACTGCTTGCAGCTGTAGGATGTTTCTACTACTACAACTGCAGAATACAGTAATCACAAAAACAAAAATAAATAGTATATCTAAGTAGCGAACATTAATGCAATCTATAAATAGAAGGCATTACTATTCAATCCAGGTGTGGTAGTAGGCTCATGTGGCGAGTCCAACAATTGAAAAGTGACTCGTCAATCGATGACAAAGATGTAAATCATTGACACTAGTGGGCTGATTCTTTAAATATCAGCGGGAGTAGTAGAATTTGGGTAGCATAGCGCATAAAGTGGTCAGGAAAATTACAGAAACATAGATGGCGCTCCTGTTTACATTTTCAATTTACTTTATTGTAAGGTTTTGTAAATTACCCGGGATCAAATAACCCTATCAAACCCTGTGCAGGTTTCTAAAATTACCCGGCACTATTTATAATTCAATGGCAACTTACTTTATCGATTGATTATTAAATTACCCCAGGCTGTTTATTTTTAACATGAAGTATTAAACATAACAATATCAAAATGCAGACTAAAATGAATTACAAGACACGGATTAATTAAAAGACACAGATAAAACAGTTGTAGCAATTGAATGATTTACGCTAGTGCAGGCTAATTTATTTTTACAGTTCCCAACTTTATTGAAACCATGCTTGTTTTGCACCATATGTATTTGAATACTTTTTCTTTACCGTGCAGTTTTAATCTAAAATATTCGCAAGGAATATGATTTAGCAGCAATGAACGAAATATTGCCTTTATTGCTCTATTGTGATTGTCTATAGATGGATTTTTCGTCTGCGCACACCGATGTTTCCAAATGGCCCAAAACACCTATGGTTAGCATTCTTATTAAAATAGTCTTATCAGATTTTGCGATATTTACACCGCTTGATCCAAACTCTCTAAATAAGAGTACATGCGTTTCGAGAACAATGGTTTATTTCCAAATTGTGCCAAGATTTGGCTGATATACTCCCAAAATTGTGACGATATTGGACATTCTGCAAATAAATGCTCGATTGTTTCCTGGTCTCTTTGACATAAGTGACGACACCTATCAGAAGTCGTTATATTGCATGTGTACGTCAAGTGTCACACCCATAGCTGTCGATGTAGTAATCGCTACAATAAATCACGAGCCATATTTGCTATGTATGGAAAATGTTAGATTTTCCATACATTTTTCCAACTGGATGGTTTATAGCTTGAGTCATCCCGTCTCTTAATTGCTATGGGAGGTGTTGCTTGGTTTCGTCTCATAACGTGGTACCATTCCTTGGATCTCATTTCGTATTTCAACATCTCATCATCAAGAACTAGTGCAGGTTGCGGATTCAAACTATTATGATTTACATTTGGTAGAGGAACCCATTTAATTGAGACAGCATATTGTATTTTATTTAGTAACCGCTGGACATCTATATGCCTCATATGTGTTTTTCTCGCTACTTCTTGCATTGAAATCCATCAACGTGTTTGGGGTGTATCATATCAGACAAACGTTGAATGCCATATTTTGCAAAGGATGGTAGATAAAGTACTGCATTGTTATAACATATATTACTATTGCCCCACAATTGCTGTTCTAGTACTTCCTTCCAGCACGTATGTGGAGGCATGTATCTGTCAAATATTTCTAACTCCGTAACTTGATTTTTAAACAGTCTGGTATCATTTGGCTATTCGGAGGTGGCTTCTTTGAAATAAGAAAACACTCCGCCAGAAACGGTGCTACAATTCTCTCCACGAGAGCTCGTGAAACACATGCCCATGTCGCATCTGATGTAATAAGATCATTCACAGATTTTTGCCATAAAGAAACACATTTCACTTTAATATCAATTAAATCAACTCCTCCTTCTAACTTAGCATTATTGAGAACACGATGGCAAACTAAATGGCTCTTTTCTTCCCATATGAATGACAATATCAACTCGTTAACCTCATTTTCTACATGTTTTGGCATGTGTACAACAGATGCTGTATACCATAGCCCAGATAATATCAGGTTGTTGACAACAAACACTCTACCAAAAATTGAAATACAACGATGCTTCCAATTTGCTAATATTTTCTTAGGCTTAGATACCCGTTCATCCGAATTTTGTGTTGAATTTGGTTTCTTGCTAACATAGATGCCTAAAATCTTAATGGTATCATTAGACCAATTGATTTCAAATGACTGGTCATTCCGCTCTTCCATAGCCCCAGAATAATCCTTTGGATTTCCTTTATTGATTTTCAAACCGGACACATTTTGGAACTTTTCTAGTACTTGGTTTAAAATTGTAAAATCATTGTTTAAACCAGCAAACACAGTTGTGTCATCAGCATATTGTGACAGCTTAAGGGGTCTTTCTGTGCCACGCACACATATGCCTTGAAAGTTATTATTTTGCCTCAATGCTATGCCAAGGGATTCCATCACAATAACAAATAATAATGGCGAGAGGGAACACCCCTGTCTAACACCACGTTCTAAGACAATTTCTCTGGATAATTGATTGTTCCCTAAATAGCTACTCTTGATATCCGTATATAAAAACTTAACCCATTTAATAAAGTTTGTGCCTAACCCTAACGATTGCAAAGAATTAAAATGAAAATCCCATTCCACACGGTCAAATGCCTTTTCGTTGTCCATGGCAATCACAGCTGAAGGGATGCTATCCTTCTCAACCAATTGTGTAAGCTCTCTTATTAACATGGTATTGCTTAAAATTGCCCTCCTAGGTACAGCACATGTCTGCTCTGTTCCAATAATTTATCCTATAGCTCTACCAAGTTTCTATGCTAGTGCTATGGATATTATTTTGTAGTCTACACATAGTAGAGAAATTGGTCTGTAATTCTGAATTAGACGTCTGTCATCTCGTTTATATATTAGCTTTACGTATGTCCTAGCGATAGTTGGTGGTAAATGACCTTTTAAAAAAATTTCAGTGGCTAACGCTTCCATTATTGGACCTATAACGTGCCAAAAGGTTTGGTAAAATTCAACTGGAAGGCCATCACACCCAGGGGATTTTTCTAGTTTCATACCTTTAAGGGATTTAGTTAAATCTTCCAGTGTTAATGGTTGATCACAGACATTGCCTGTGTCTGACACTTTTTTGTCTATATTTGCTATCAAATCCAATTTTTCACTAGTACTCATTTCATTGTTTGTAAAGATGGTTGAACCATCCGACATGTTTAATGAGCACATCACCTTATCTATTGCCCATGCTTATTCTAATGTGCAAAAACATCGGGTTGGCTTTTCCCCTTCTGCATGCATCTGGGCTCTTGCTCTAACTTTTGCACCCTCAAACTCTGTTCTATATTGTTCTATATCTCTTATTTTACTCTTTATTTTAAACAGTAATTCATAACAAATATCTTCATCATTATTTACTTTAGCATTAATTTTCATCAGTGATCGATGAAATGTTTACTTGCGTTTGCGTATTTCCCGTGCTTTTCTAATAGCATACTGTCAGGAAACATACTTTAAATTAAGTTTTACATCCTCCCACTATTGCAATGTGCTTTTATAAGATGCTTTCCTATTAATCCAATGCTGCCAACAACTCTATATTATTCTTATAAAATTCTTCTCCCAACAGTGTTGTGTATAATTTCCAAACCCAACCCCTTTTGTTATCCAGTTAGCATTGACAGTGGTTACACAAACCATGTTGTGATCTGAGAATGCGACTGGCTTAATACCAACATCCCTCCAGTACCATATCAACAAACTTTTCACATACATTCTGTCGATCCTTGAACCAACCTTACCATCTGCCGAAAAGCATGTAAGATCGTTACCGTGAGGTGTTGATATTCTATTGGTGTCAACTAGATTTTCATTATCACATATTTGTTTTAAGATTCTATGTGATGTATCAGTATAAGATGAAGCTGCATTCCTGTCATTTTCTTTATCTACGACACAATTAAAGTCACCACCCATTACTCCGGTCTTAGTGATGTTATCGAGTGCTGTTGTAGACATCTCATTAAAAAATATATGATGCAGTTGATGAGATGCAGCTGCATATATACACAGCAATGTGAAACGTGTTTGTTGTATATCTATTGTGACTCTCACCCAGCTACCATTTGCATCTGATATTGAAGAGATTATATTTGCATATGCTGAACAAAGAGGGAGTATAAAAATTACTAAGCCAGCGCTCTTATCTTGAGATAATGAATACAATATTCTGGATCCAGAAATCTTTTATAAATAATCGTGTAATTCTGACCTCTGAATCTGTGTTTCATGTATCAAAGCAAGGTCAATCTGCTCATGTTTAGAGTCTCTAGTAGGTGCCGCGCCTTTATGTCACTATTTAAACCGCTACAATTAAGTGTATAAATTGGCATAAAAAGTAATAGAAAATATGTGTACAACCACCATTATTAAGCTAACTAGATTTTGGCTTTTTCGACCGTCTCTTAGACCATTTACCTATTTAACTCTCAAACTCCGTACTACTTAGTTCAACTTTTTCAAATGCTTATATTTTAATATATCTGAATTATGACGTGGATGCATATATTTAACCCCTTTTGCCATCACATATGGAACTAACACCTCTCCTGCCTCTGACTTGTACATGACCATTTCATCGCGTGATTTAGAACTGTGTGTTTGAATGGATATATCTGATTCAGCCACTGACATATTATCGTATTCTATATCCCTTTCCTCTATTTCTGATCCAGAATTGTCTCCATCTTTCTGTCACTTTGCTCCACTCAATCGATCCGAGACACCAATTACTTTCTCTATATTATTTAAATCGTCTAGATTGAGTGTACTCAGTGGAAAATCAGAGTCAGTTTCAGTATCTTGCGACCTGAATTTTACTTGTCCTAAATTAAAACTTTCTTCTAGATGGTATTGCTCATCATCTTCAATTTCAATCTTTAAATTAACTTCTCTGACATCAGATTTGGATTGACTTGTTACTGGAGTAAGACTTAGCCTCTCATCTAGAACCTCTATTTCATCGCCTGCAACTACAGCGATTGGATTCTTAGTTTTTTCACCATGTTTCTCATTAACATGGACTTCAGCTACAATCTCAGCAACTACCGGTTATAGGACATTTTCTTTAAAAACACGCTTCTCATTAATATGGACTTCAGCTACAATCTCATCAACGACTGATTCTATGACATTTTCTTTAGAAACATGCTTCACATTAACATGGATTTCAGCTACAATCTCAGCAACTACCAGTTCTATGACATTTTCTTTAGAAAAATGCTTCTCATTAACATGGATTTCAGCTACAATCTCAGCAACTACCGGTTCTATGATATTTTCTTTAGAAACATGCTTCTCATTAACATGGATTTCAGCTACAATCACAGCAACTACCGGTTCTAGAACATTTTCTTTAGAAATGACGTGCTCTGCACTTTTATCAGTACCCTCTTTGACAGATTTGTTCTGCGGGTATCACCACTTAAAATTATCGGATAACCCACAAACTAGACATTTGTTTTTGTTAGGGCAATCTGTTACAAGATGTTCTGTGCTTATGCAGATTCTACACCCTGATTAAACCATAATGGCAAGATAAATCGACCATCTAACGTGACCTTACTTGGGGGAGGTTCTTCTACATTTTCGAACCAAATTCTTCTGATGCCATTTTCTAAGGTTCGATCAAATGGATAGCTTTCGTGTTATACTTTTTCTGCTTTGCAATACTTGATCAATTCATTGATAACCCGTTCATCTGGGATCTCTAACGGAATCTTCATCTTAGCTAATAGTCGATCAGATTCTATTTCCTCCACATTCACACCTCGCCCTTCACGACAAGGACCTCGTTGAACAACTTTTCCGTCACACTTTCATTAACCACAGTGACATTCCATAGAGATCTGGAAACGGTAATGAGACCTTGAAGGACCGGTGGGCCTGCCCCAACTACGTCCTTCAACCCATGATACATCTCAATTGCCGAAACACCCCAAACCTTTGTCGTGATTTTAAGACTCTGGATACGCTTATAGGAGGTTGCCATGGCGGATTCGTTTAAAAAACAGGAAAACCATACTACTACAATATATAATGGGGAATAATACAAATATATAATACCAAGACGTCAGGGAAAAGAGCTACACACTAAATAAATAGTGCCCCATTTTGAAACCCTGACGTCTACCAACAAATATAAGAATAGATAGTACAGCCGTATATTTGTTAGTCTGTTTGAGCTGACCGGGGACAGCCAACTGAATATAAAGATTTTTATAATCAAAGAACCAGGCTTGCGCTTACAAATGACAAAGGAATGGAATTAAATCTACTCACTCGAGCGATCGTGGCAAATATAATAAGCTAGCCAACGAACTATAGAAATAGCATACTGGCGCAGGGAGAAATGTATTGCATTGACCACAGTAAGAGGATACCTATTAAATGGCGGACACCGCCAGCTAAGAGGCGTGCCTTTAGAAAATGGAGACACAAAATCCGCTCCAACCAAGACAAGAATTTACAAGTTAAACATAAAGTTTGAAAGAAAATACTAATACGATATATATGTACAAGATCTATCTACAAAATCGCGCTAGAATCTAGCAGATTCGGGTAGCAATTTCAGAGCTAAATAAACGCGTGCGTTTACTTCGACTACTACTACTACTACTACTACTACTACTACTACTACTACTACTACTACTACTACTACTACTACTACTACTACTACTACTACCCCATTATATGGCACCTATTCGCTTTATGTTTGGAAGCCGAGTAGTCTACCGACTGGCCCACCATACAGAAGAATAAATCCTTTTTCACCAGCCCAGCTTTCAACTACCTGACTCACAACCACATGAATTGACTGGAACTGATAGTGTGCATTCCCAACTTGCCATATCTTTAGGCACTCGCATGTATGTTGTTTGCATTATTGTCAAGCACTAGTTCTAGGAACCCTATCATTGACGACGCACTGGCACTAGGATATAGCCCACTCATTATTGGAATGCAATTTTTACATTTTTCAATTTTCGACCTGAGCGAGGTTCGAACCTGGTCTATTCTAAAACCAAATTAGACTTTATTTCGTTATAAAATGGTTAAACGTGTACATTTCCTCCGTGCTCGGTTCCATTTTCCTATGTACTGCTGTTCTACTGTTGACTTTGAATGACTGGGAACTCGTTATTGTCACCACCGCATCCTGACCCTGTTCACCAATGGCACCCTAGCATCATGCCCCTCACAATTATCATCACATTATCTTGACCCAGACCCTCACCAATGGCGCCCTAGCAGCATTAATTTGCTCAGCCAATGGCTGACCCATATTGAGTTATTATTGTGTGAAGACATTTTAAAGAGTTTGTATGATAAACTACAATTACAATATTATTGAAGTCATGTACCATTGGAAAGCTGTACCAATTTTCTAAACATTTATGTATTAGTTTTTGGTTTTTGCAAAATTAGTCAGGGTCACAGTGTAAAAAAAATTTTTTTCGTTCAGAATTTTTTGGGATTTGTGAAATTATATATTTTCGGAAAGCTTTTTATGTGTCAATTTCAAAAACAAATGTTTGCATTTGCACAAAAGTCTTCATGGCGGCCATCCTGAATTTCAAAATGGCCGCCATCGAAAATCTTTGAAATCCAATATATCTGCAACCATATGACCTAGATTAATAATTTTGATGTCTATATCTATGTTTTCTGGGTCAGTGAATGCATTGGTAACATTTATAATAAACTTCAAATAACAGAAAACATGTTTTGGTAGATAAGTCCTGACTTAATATGTAATTTACAGACAGAATCTGCAAATTTGTAACTTTTTGTGATAATGTTGCAATGATGAATTTTATTTGGCATATAACATAGTTATCTCACCAATTTAATCTAAGTATTCAAGCAACAATCAATGTGCTGCATCAGTTGCTGTCTACCTAGCAACATTGGCGTCATCTTCATCATCTGATATAGAGACATCAACGATTGAGTCATCATCATTTTCACACTGCGCTGCATTGACAACGCTCAGTGCATGGTAAGTCTTTGGATTTGCACGAGCATCGATGAGAGGAACAATTCGATTTGCATTGACACCTAACCATCCCAATGAGAGACTTTGGAGCTGGTAAAACATCTGTTGTTTTTGCCTTTAGTTGGCCACCTGTCTCCTTGTAGTATCCATTCTGTAGTGAGACCAGAAACACATGATGTGAAATGTCCGCCTGACCCCACACATTTGCCTGGACTTGTACTCTAAGGACATGCTGTTTCAAAGCACGAATAGTAGGCGGTAGACTTTCACTATCAGCAAGCTGCTTACAGAATAAATGCCAACGTAACTCCGGGATGTTCTCGATTCTAATAGACTTTGGACAGTATGCAGCACACACACATTTTGCCAGAGTTGAAAGTAGCTCATCTGTGACCTCAGTGCTTCTCGATAAATTTATCAGAGCGTCGATTACATCGCTGTCTGCCTTTAGGAAAAGATTTAACCATGTTGATTTACCTATCCTCGAGAACCTGCCAATATTGTCTGCCAAGGTAGATGAGTCTTTATTGTACTCAATAGTCTTCTCTGCCAGATACTGCGCAAGGTCATTCTTTGTTTGGTCATGAGACAAAAATCTTGTCATAGGGATATGCTTGATACTGGTATCAGCTTTGACTTGATATCTAATTGGATCCTTCCCATGTCATCGTTTCTCTCTGGTCGTGTTTTTCAGGGAATCTGCTTGATATGTATCACATACAAGAATGATCTCATAATATCCTGCTGTCAGCCTCATTAACCTGTCTTAAAACATTTACTAAGGTCGTTGACTGTCACAATAGTTGCTGGTTTCTTTGCCAGTTTCTGGACAAGAACCATTCTATCCACAACTGCGATTCTCCTACTAGATTCCTTAGTTGCGACGGCAGTTGCGACGGCAGTTGCTTCTGTTGCACCTAATAAGAGTGAATCCTCTGTGCTCTCGGTTTGTGGTAGGTCACTCAGGAGCTTGATTAACTTCGACTTGTCGGTGCACTGTAGGACAGAGCCACGCGGAGCAAACAGCGCCCTCCGTGTCAGTGTGAATTCAAAGTTGCCGATCGAATACTTCAAATCAATGTCTCGACTCGACTTTGCGAGAATCATCAGCCTAGCATATAGATCTTTAGTTTCCTTGAGATCAACAGCTTTGTCACGAATACGTACTGTTGTTTTTTTGTTTCCAGATGTATACATCTTGTTTTTCTCACGCTTCACTGGTGCCCAAAGGCTTACCTCTCCATTAATGCGCTCTTTCACATACTCTTCATATAATGTCTGCCCTCTTTCGTCTACATCCAGGATTTGTGGTACCGACTCTTGTGGTACATAAGCAAGTGAGATAATGTTGTAGATCATGTCACCTTCAGCAGCGAAAGGATTACCATGAGTCAGTATGGCAGCCTTTATCTTGTCGATTGTGGTGTGTTCGTGTTTAACAACACTTGCTCCAATGCCATGGTGATCTCTGACCTTGTCTTCTTGCAAATCAAATTGACACTTGAATTCCCGGGATAACCGTGACAGTTCTGGAGCAGTGAGGAGAAATCGCTGTCTCGCATTTGCATTGTTAGATATTCCAATTAGTCCTGAGTGCACTTTCATCATTTTGTTCAGATGCTCACATGCATGATCCGCACCAATTGAAGTGAATGGAATGTCATTCTTAGTCACTGCAATGTTTTCAGTTTCAAATTCTTGCCATGTGTCTGGATGATTCTGCTTGAGTGCATACATATCTGCTATGTGTCTTGGCCAAAGACGTTTGTATTTGATTCTATCAAAAGCAAAGAATAACTTGCTCAGTGCTTCTCCAGCTTCAAGATGAATGGTCAGATCAGTATGTCGGGATGCTGCGACAAAGAAAAGGATTGTTTCCACACGGTGCAGATAGTTCATTAATGACTTGAACATCGCATGTTGGGACCTCTTTGTCACCAATGTCTGAAAGCGATTCAGCATATCAGTATTAGACAGCACTTGGAGAAGATGGCTATGAGCCGGCATCACTGATTCTGCCCGGCTGGCTTGGTTTGATTTACTGCATGCCTCTTCTATGGCATCTGTAGCTGATATGCATGCATCCCTTAGATGTGGATACTCTTTGAAGAATTCGTTAAAGACCAGTTCATACAATGCGATGTAAGAGTAGATATGAGCATTTCAGGATTTGTGTCGTTATGGTAGAGCTAAAGACATCAGCATCGATCCATGCATCGTCTATTCCGGAATTCTCAATAGAAGTACCGAGAGCTCTCAATATGCAGCCATGCCGACATGGAGTTCACCATGTCTTGGGATAACACCACTCTTTAAATTGGCGTTGACATCTACAAGCTGCACTGCTTTCTCATACAGGGCCATGTCAAAAGTAATGACTGTTAGATGGTCTTTACCAACAGCCATCTCCTTCAATGTTTGTGCTTGTTTAATTACAGTCATTAGCGTTGACCATTCATGAGCCAGCTCTGGGAGAAGAGGCAATGCATTATTATGATTGAATTATACCCAGCCCACCCAGGAACCAAACACATCTCTTTCCTTTCATCCATCCTCGCAACAACAGATGCTATGACCCAACCCATATGGGTCAGCTGATAAGAGTCTGCAACACCGGTTTTACTCAACACAAAATTACTTTGCATTCCAGGTTGAGGCTTTGGTTTGACGCATGGCAACATAGATGTGTGTTGTGGTGTAATGGATAAGCTCTTTGCATCACCAATGTTTAAAGGTGGTGCACTGGATTCCCCGGGTGCAGAAGCTTTTTGATAGACCGCAACAATTGTTCCATGTGTAGTACCTTTACCATCAATGGTATCCTCAGCAAAATCGGTGTTGTCCACAGCAAAGAAAACAAATGTCCCTTTCTTTAGAAATGGTGGTACATACATATTATTGAATTGTCTCATGTTTTCGACAACCGAGTTAGCTATTGCTGTTTCTAGAAGCATGGTACGGTGGTAGGATATGCAACAGTTCTGTGCATGAAGAAGATTCACAATCTTCTTATTCCTGGTGTCGTGGTGCACAAATAATGCCAATCCTAGAACCTGAGAATTTTCTCTTCTTTGCTGGGATCTGAATTGTTCAGAAGAGGCAGCTTTAGGTTTATGCATCACTTGCCTATCCGATTTAAGTCCAAACATGAGGGTTTGACAAGATGTAAGCCCTGCTCTATCAACGAGACACTCTCTGGTTTTGCTATCCAAACTATCTACAGGTCCAACCATTATCCATCGTATCAGTGTGTATAGTTCACATGGGATGTCATCCATATTGCTGGAAACAAGGACTGAACCAGGTTCACCATCATTCTTAGTGAATGTTGTGATGCTTTTTCGAACAATCTGTGCTGCCCTATAGATCGCCTTCATGCCTTCCATACCATCATCTTAACACATCGCAGAATGAACCATTTCTTCCTCACATGCTTCTAGCGAGTACAGAACTGAACACTTGCGCCTGTCCTTTTGAAGGACAGATCTTACATGATTTAGCTCAGAAAGGATTTTCTCTTTCAGCCACTGCCTACTAAATGTAGGTGAATGATTGTCCAAGGATTTACGGTCAAACATGTTTATATATGTTATTTCTATGTCAGCCATAGACAGATAAGCCCCATTTCGGATGTGTGTATCAACAATATGGATAATTTCAATCAGACATGCCATTTGCCGGGAGAGATCATTCTCAGCATTTCTTGTAGTATCTGAATCTCGTAAAATGTGGAAAACATGCTTCCTCCAGCATGGCTTGTGATACCGGACATCAATTGCATGTGCATCACACGGGGAAAGTGAGGTATTTAATCTAGTAAGTAATGCTGTATCTTGTGCTATTTCCAATGCATCTCTTAGGGCTTTACCAGCATTATGAGTTCGTAATTTGAACAACTGCTGATTATGATCGTCTGTCTGGCAGAAGAAACACAGTTCCTTACACAGTGGAATTGTCGAGGAACGTGTAAATACTGACGTTGATATCGATGCCTCATCAATAGCACTTTTCCTCTTTATCCCACGTTTCTTAGTAATGTAAGACCCACTAGATAGTGCATCCTCTATGCGATTTCGTGCACGTCGTATTTCTTCTTTGTTAGTGGCAGTAGAGTAACAACTGCGATGCCAACCCACTTTATGTGAAGATAGGTCACCATATGTGCAAAGTCTAAGTCTTTTCTGAATTTCAATGTATGAACCATCTTTCAATGTTGCTCTCTCTTCGACTGCTTGCAACAAATTGGTAAATTAGTCTATTCTTGGATGCTGCACCATTGGTCCTTTAACAGTAGCATCTGTCTGGCATGAAATGCATAGCTTCCAGTTGTTACTTCCTGTGTTGCAGCAAGCTGTACATCGCTCATGATTTACTCAAATTTGATGACAAAATATATTTGATCAATGCTTATTGATTACAAACGATAATCCTGAAGATTATTGCTCTCTGATTATGCTTATTGCAAATCTATGAGCAGACGATCATTTGAACAACTTTTCTGCAAAAATTTGCTTTAAGTTAACTTTTACTGGTGATTTTGAAAATTACCCTGGGCCATCCATTATTGTAAAATTGTGACAGGCCGCTCACCATATACATACTCTGTCATAATATGTTTATTAATAAACATGATGACAATGTGATTACGTAGATAACAGGCCATTGGGCTATATCGTCATTCTATCCCCTCTATAGGATTACTATGGGCTACTGTTACCGTTAAATATTGTAACAAATATTGATTTAGAAAAAAGGTGCGACATTTGCAGATGTTGTGTGAGAATTGCTTTTTATTTTGGGAATTATCAACCAAAACATTATTTCTGACACTTGAAGTTTATTATAAATGTTACCAATGCATTCGTTGACCCAGAAAAACCTAGATATAGACATCAAAATTGTGAATTTAGGGTACATGGTTGCAGATATATTGGATTTCGAAGGATTTAGATGGCGGCCATTTTGAAAATTCAAGATTGGCGCCATGAAGACATTTATGCAAATGCAAACATTGGTTTTTGAAATTGGCATGTAAAATGCTTTCCAAAAATATATAGTGTTACAAATCCCCAAAAATTCTGAACGAAAATACATAGTGAACCCTACTAAATTGTCCCTAAGTTATTTGCACATAGGCATAAAAATACAGAATCGCCCCCAGATTTGGCAAATCCAGCGGCCAATAAAATGCATTTAAATATTATATTTAAAAAAAAGATTGGAGGTGGTACCTTTTTAGACTAACTTTCGTTATTTTGACAAGTTTTCGCACATACATGTGCTTCATCAGGTCCTGATTTATGTGCGAAAGCTTGTCAAAACAAATACGGCTAGTCTACAAAAGTTACCACTTCCAATCTTTTTTAACATATAAAGACAAACACGGTTCCTTTCCTCAGTTTATAATTATAATTAGCTTGACAAATATTTTTTGCAACATATATGACAACTAACACAGAAATGTTTATAAAATTGTATGAGTTTTCCAATGACGTGTGACTTTAATCATCTTATGATCCTACTTCTTAATATATACGGCTTAAAGCGCCGTGTATCTGAACCTAATATAAAAGTAATATTGTTCGAGCGTCACCCGGCTAGTTTACCCGCCGGAAGTGCTGCGAGCGATGCATTATGGGAAGGTATTTTCACAAATTACGTCAATCTGGGAAAGGCGTATTGTCGACAAACACATGCATGGTCGCACCCAGGCAAGCATGCATACGCACGCGCACACACATAGACACGCACGTGCGCGCACTAACACACACGCGAACGGACACACACGCGCGCGAACGCGACCGCACACACGCGTGCAAGCACAAATGTGCGGTCGCACGCGCGCATATATACCCATATACACACGCGCAGGTACACATGAGCGCGAGCACACATACCTTGCACACACACGCACGCACGTACACACGCAAACAAGCGCACGCACACACATACATGAATGAACACGCGCGCACATACACACACACACTCACACGTGCACACACGCACGCACGCACGCACGCACGCACGCACGCACGCACGCACGCACGCACGCACGCACGCACGCACGCACGCACGCACGCACGCACGCACGCACGCACGCACGCACGCACGCACGCACGTACTCACGCACGCACGCACGCACGCACGCACGCACGCACGCACGCACGCACGCACGCACGCACGCACGCACGCACGCACGCACGCACGCACGCACGCACGCACGCACGCACGCACGCACATAAGCACGCACGCACATAAGCACGCACGCACACACATAAGCACGCAAGTACGCACGCACGCACGCACGCACGCACGCACGCACGCACGCACGCACGCACGCACGCACGCACGCACGCACGCACGCACGCACGCACGCACGCACGCACGCACGCACGCACGCACGCACGCACGAACGCACGAACGCACGCACGCACGCACGCACGCACGCACGCACGCACGCACGCACGCACGCACGCACTCACGCACGCACGCACGAACGCACGCAGGCACGCACGCACGCACGCACGCACGCACGCACGCACGCACGCACGCACGCACGCACGCACGCACGCACGCACGCACGCACGCACGCACGCACGCACGCACGCACGCACGCACGCACGCACGCACGCACGCACGCACGCACGCACGCACGCACGCGAACGTACGCATGCACGCACGCGAACGCACAAGCACGCACCCACATGAACACGAACGCACATAGTGACGCACAAACGCACGCACTGGCGCGCCTATATATACTCACGCAAACATGGCTGTTACAATGGGGTCGCAAGACTTCATGGAGAAACAACTTAATACCTCAGCTAAACAAGATTGCAACAGACACTGTCACAAAATGTAATGGTTCTTTAAAATGTCTGGTCTTACCAGCTGACTTAATGACCTCTCCAGGAAGACATATGCTATATTAAAAAATCTGTATGTACCCTTCTTGAAGCGCACAAATACTACTTTTATCAAGTAACCCTTTTAATGGTTAACATTTTCAGAACATTTAAATTTTAGACTAATTTTGTAAATTTAACACTGACATTTGTGGCCGTCTTGACCATCAAAAGGGTAATGGTAAGGACAATTACAATTTTGGCTTAGCCAGTGCCCATTTGCAGGCCAAGAGAAGAGATTACCGAGCCAGTCATTCCAGATATAAATATTAAAAAATAGTCTTCCCTTGGCCTGCAAATAGACATGCCTTAAGACCACTGCAGATTAATTTTTTTGACTTGACCATTAAAGGGTTAAGTTGACACAAGTCGGGTTAAGTGACCACCTGTCTTCAGGGACCACGCTTTGTGAGTCATACTGTGTCCATTTAACCGGTGTTTATTATGGATGGTTACTCACCTAAATGTTGTCAATATTTTTTAGTGTGCTTGCTCGTGGCGGCAGTGTCCGTCATTGACCTCGCTGAAGCTAACAGTGTGAATGTTGTAAAACAGGAGCCATGGCATTCCTGAAAAAATCATAAAATCACCACGTCAAACTTGAGGATGAGTCAGACGAAGAAGCAGATGAAGCGACGGCCGAATGTGTTACTGCTGATGGAGAGGAGGACGAGTTGGAGGATACAGAGGAGGATAGAGAAAACAATGAAAAAATAGAAGACGCTGAAGAAGACAGTCCGTAGATGTACCAGTAAATAAGGAAGGTACGCAACAATATGTACAATTTAACGCTTTAAACGAGAACACACACGGGCCTATGGCAGCAACGGGTTCCTTTCCAATTAGGGTCAAATTACTCAAGAGCATACGTGTTTTTTCTTGACATTGAGGTACTGGGATTATTCACAGGGTCAATCACAGAGCAGAAAATATGCTGAGAATTGTGAGTGTCGTGAGGTACATAAAATATCGTCATATTATATTTATTACTGTGAAACTAATTCGACTCGAAGTCTTCTTATTCAGTAACGGTTTTAACTAACATTTGATGTAAAATCTTCAACATTGCTGGGCTTTATATTGTGCCACTGTATGCCAAGATTGACATGCTTAATCGTAACGTAATGCTAAGGAGCTATACACGAGAATAATGGATGAAACCAGTTTTAGCTATGCCCCGCCCACCTCTAGCTAAGCTTCATCCACGCCTTGCCCATGTTAGATTCAATCGTTCATGCACACTTTGAATCTCAATTTCCAGAATAATACACAGGTACAATGTTGAATATTGTGACACTAACTATGGCAGCAACAGCGCCCAGTGAAAGTATTAGTTTCATAATATACAAGATAATGCTTATTAAATAGTACGTAGATACAATTCGTCGGCTTGATTATTACGCGTTTATGAGGGACTAAATCTCGTCATTCATGACGTAATAGATTATGATGTCAGGCTACACGTGTCGTAGTTGATTATGATGTCATGATTGACCGATAAACTGGATCGACGTGTTTCTGCAGCTGGAAGGAGGGAAAACTTACAATCAGTTTTCTTCACCCTTCTGTAGACCTACTGTGTTTTATCCGTTGGGATCATCCTAAGGTCCTGGCAATTCGTTTCTGTCTTTAGTGCTCCTTAGCTGAGGCTTTCTCGTTTTGAGATCTGATCGCAAATCGCTTAAAAATCCGAAATATGGGGTCCTCTGCACGCATGCGAGAGACTGGCACCTAGGCCTGAAGATGCCAATACATTCTAAGCTGACGTACTCGAAGTCAATGGCCAATAATTGACCATCGCTGTATCGTTGCACTACGCTCACATATTGCGGTGCCTCATGTACAGTTTGTAATGTGCGGACATTAGGATGTGTGGTCAGCGGTGAGTCGTGATTGCTCGCAAGATTTTGCGATGGCTCGCAGTTCTAGAACACTGTTAAGCCACATGTAGCACCCCCATATGTGCACCTTGACATTGAGGGCCGACATTTGAACCACGAATACACAGCTGACTGAAGGAGTGGAAAGCAACACTCAACGATTTGTCACACTGGCTGAACTCCAGAAGAGTGAGCCCAATTTTCTATTCTTTCCCATCTTGTCTTCGCACCGGGCTCGTGCGTTCACATTCCGTTTCATGGAGTTGTTTTGAAATCAAAATCATCTAATTAAATCAACTGCATACTCCATGTCCAGTGGCATATCTAGCTTTGAAATTGTGAGTTTAGTCTTGTCAAATGTATGCAAGGATGGGCAATATTCAGTCTCAAGTACGTTATCTGCCGGTTGATGAGAAGACAATATGAGCAGATAAACAGAACTGCAATAGTGAGCTTATTCTATATAAACATATATATATAATTTCCCGATTTAAATGAAAACTCACATCATCTTTTATTTATCCAGTGTATGCAACACGGCACATATCAAGCATATAGCATAAAGAAATATGTAGTATTACATCGGAATATAGGCGGAGATTTAAAACGTTTAGACATACCCTCGTACATTCTTGTTTTTCTGGAGTAATATGCGATATGTCGTTCGTTCATTCATCCGTCCGTCCGTCTGTCCATTCCTACATCTGTCCATCCATTCATCTGTTCATCCACCAATCAATTCGTCGGACTATCCGCCATGCCCTCCTATCCGCCCATCCACCTCCTGCCACCCCAGCACAATCCACGACCACCACCAGACGGCCCACCCATTGACCCATCCACCAACCCGCCGCCACACCCGCCCCCGCCCACCCCGCCTGCCCTCCCCCCCCCCCAAAGTCCCCCGCCCGCTCCCGACAGCCCCAGCCTGCCCCTGCTCACCCGGCCCCCAGCCTGCACACCTGCCCACATACCGGCTGACCAGCCAGCCCGCCCGCTGACCTGCCAGCCCATCCATCCATCCATCCATCCGGCCATCCGGTCCGTCCGCCAATCTCTCAGGATGTCAGTCGATTGGGCCAGCGGTTGATCAGACCCTCCGTCGGTCAAGCCGTCGGTCGGTTGTTCCTTCATTTGTTTGTTCATCATTTGTTCGCACATTCATTCATTTGTCCTGTCATTCGTTCGGCCACTGCTTCATTCGTTCATTCACTCATTGGACCCTTCATTCAATTGTTCGTCCATTCGTTCGCGTTCGTTCGTTCGTTCGTTCGTTCATTCGTTCGCTCTCTCGTGCATTCATTCATTCATACATTCAATCGTTATTTCATTCATTTCTTCATTCATTCATTCGTTCGTTCATCCATTCACTCGGCATGGAATGAAGATGAAGCAGGACATTTTACAAAGAACATGTTACTAGGTTTTTATCACGACCAGATATTATCTCTCTACTCCAGCTTAAATTATGTAGCTCTGTATAACTAGTTATAGTTGTTGTTATCTATATATTCAATTATATCATTTTTATGTAAAAGTAGCTTTCTTACTTTCTTACACCCTAGGCATATTATTCTATATTGTCGTAATCTATCACTGTGTATTTCTTTCTGTGACATCAACTGTAGTTGTAAGATGTTGCTCTCAGCATTGTCTTTCAGTAAAGGTTTTGAATAACGAATACAAGACTCACTTCCGTCAAGCTACAGCAAGCACGTAATCAATCACTGTGCAGCTGACGTCATACTTATAATGACGTATTATAACTACTTCATGAACATCGAAATGTCTGTCGAGAGTACGAATAGTATATCTTTGAAGGATTTAGAATTTATTAAACATTCTCTTAACTATTTTGAAACTAATATGACTAGGAATTGTTGCTGCATGCAACAACTGCTTTGTGGCCAATTAGTTTCAAAGCAGTCAGCATCTTAACTGCATAGTTACCGTGACATTTAGATTGTGGGATTTCATGTTTCAAACGTTTAAATTGATTCCAACACCCTGCCCCCACCCCCACACCCCCCCCCCCCCACACCCCACCCCCATCAAGAGTCAGAGGGAGAGATGCTTCAAGCAAGTAAATCTCCTTCGCTTATTAACAAAGCACACCTTGGGGGCAGACCTTCCGAGCATGCTTATGCTATATCGCGGCCTAATCCTGTCAAGGATAGACTATGGATGCGAAGCATATGCCACGGCGGGCAAGTCACTACTAGAAACCATTGACACCCTCCAATCAAAATGCCTGCGCATTTTCTGTGGTGCCTCACAGCGCAGCCCTCGAGACGCAATCAACGTAGAGTGCTGAGAAATACCACTAGATCTGCGAGGAGAGGAACGGCTTCTCAAATTCTGGACATGCCTACACAGCTCTGCGCCCACCCACCCTTCCAGAGAGGTATGTCTTCCATGCAAGGGCCTCCTAAGACACAAGGTACTGCTCAAAATGACCAAAAAGACCGAATCACCAGACCTGTTATCCTCACAGATAAGAAAGAAAGACCCACCGGCGCTAATCAGGAGCTACGGTCTGGAAAACATCGATAACAGATGGAAGGAGCACAGGAAAATCTATACCGACGCCTCCAAAATGCCGAACTCCGGCGAATGCGGAGCAGGAGTAGTCAGAGGCGACCAGGAAGAAGTCCTCAAGTACACGCTGCCGAATCACCTGTCGATATATACGGCCGAACTGGTGGCAATTAAAAAGGCTCTAGAATGGATTAAAACAGCAAATCCAGGCAAATACGTTATCCTCACAGACTCACTAATCTCGGTGAAGAGCTTCAAATCTAGCAGCAGCAAGAGCAGGGACAACCTAATCAAGGAAATCCGGCAGCTGTATGCAACTGTGGTGACTGACTACAAAACATGGACATCGATTGGGTCCCAAGCCATGTTGACATCAAAGGCAAATTGCAGGCCGACGAGGCAGCCAAACAAGCGCTCAAAGATGGAACTAGGACCAGCATATGACTCTCAAAGTCCGAAGCGAACGCCCTAGTCAAAAGGCACATCAACAGCAAATGGCAAACGCAATGGGACGAAAAAAACTCAACCTGTCAGACACAGACCAATGTGATGCATGCGAGGAGACGGAAACGCTAGACCATTTCTTCGTACGGTGCACTGGATGTACATGCATTGGAACGGAACTCGTCAATACGCTGAGAAAGGGAAATTTCAATCTTGACCCTATAGAAGACAATATAGCGATGCGTGCCCGACAGATCAACTCCGAATTAGGACAAACACATCACATAATCAGAATACAGTTTGTTTAGCGTTCATTAGGTCACATCAGTTTTATTCACGCGTGTTGATAAGCCGAGGTCGCAATGACCAGTAAATGTTAGCGTTAAATTACGCCACATCAGTCTTATTCAAGCATGTCGATAGGCTGTGGTCGTAAACGTTCAAACGAGCTTGCAAACACTTAAACAAAATATAATTAATATATGTGTTAGAGCTAAATTACGCCACATCAGTCTTATTCAAGCGTGTCGATCAGCTGTGGTCGTAGACGTTCAAACGAGCGTGCAAACACTTATAAACACAATATAATTAATATACCCGTGGGTGTCTGCGTCATGAATTAATGACTCAGAGTACGTGAGTACTTACCAGAGACCTGTTTTATTTGTTTGTTTTCTTCTGTTCTCCTCTTTCTTTCAGAGCCAGAGCCGGGGGGCCACGATGTGGCAACGAACCGAACGACGACAGGCTGGCAGAGAGAAAGATGGAGGACTGGGACGAACAACTGACCAACAGATCAACAGACGGGCTTGCCTGCCGACGGACCGCGAGTGATATGGACGTGTGTCCATGTTTATCGTAATCCGCCGGTAGGTATGTTTGTCCGTCGAACGGACTGACAAACCGATCAACAAATGGACAGACTGACGGACAATTTTGTACACAGTTAGCTGCTGGAGTACGCTTAAGCAATGCACATAGCCCCACTTGCTCAGTCTTCTCGGATGGGACTTTAAACTGAGCTCCCGTCATATAGTGCTTATCACTGTGTGAAGGTGAGCTAGGGCTAGGTAGGCAAGAAACTTTGGCATAATCAAGGTAAACTGGACGGAATCACGCAACATACGGATTACAAAATCAAAACAAAATTGCTAGAATTAGAATCTTTCAGACTTTTTCAATGGGTCTATGGAGGGATGCAACCCGGATGACTGATTCAGGTCCAGATGCACGTATATTTTTCAAGGCTTTAAGTGCCTTCTCAACTTCTGCTGTTTTAATTTGTGTTGGTAATGGCCTGGGGTCTCCTGAGAACGGATGCACGTGCTCATCATCGTGGTCAGCGAACTGTTCCTTGAACCATTCTCGAATCGCATCGGCTTTGCCCTGGTCAGTTCTGATAAAATGTCCTTCAGAGTAACACTTTGTGACAGTCATCCATGGCAGTGAATTCAGCAGCTATGGAGTCTGCTTGTTGAATAGCAAGATCGTGTATGCGTTCGCTAATGTGGCGCGGAATGTTATTGAGTTCCCAGCGTAGTTTGGTGCCGTTTCAGTTTGCTGAATAGTCGTTTTGCGACCCTGGAATGTTTATGATCAGATGGCATTGATGTCTGTAGCAATTGTCCTTTATCTTTAATCCAATTATGTTCAAAGTAGTCCACAGAACATTTATTATTATTCGTGTTTTTAAAACATGATATCTTATTTGTGCACTGTACTGTAGTCTGTAGCATTCAGTCATACCCATGCGCACTTTTAGTCTCCCTAAGTTATTAATAGTTTCGTTTGTTGTATTCTTTTTGTTTTTTCAAAGGCGCTTTATGCAAAGTCTACGAAATATTTTGAAACAACATTGACAAAAATCACGCGTCAGCGACCAGTTTCAGTCAAAGTGGATTCAAATCGATCACTGAACATTAACGAAATCGTTTCCTCAATACTAGACATTTTTTTTCTGACACGGAAATGTCTTAAACCCGTTGACTCACTAGGTTTCAGGGCCTCGAAGACTGGAGACAAATTTAAATGGGAGGCGTTGCTGTCAGAGTCGCCTCCCTTTTAAATTAGTCTCAATAACATATGAAAGTCTATCTGTAAAATCGTATAGTATCTATAATCGAGGCCCTGAAACCTAGTGAGTCAACGGGTTTAAGACATTTCCGTGTCAGAAAACACATGTCTAGTATTGAAGTCAGACAACTGATATCTATTTTAATGAAAGTTTTGCAGATAACATTATTTTTAAAATAAATATATCAGGGTATAATTACATCTCTGCGCCTTATGGACCCGTGCCTCAAATTCACTTTCACAACTTTAAAATGTTATTAATTTGTATGGGATATGTTGAGATTTATGTGTCTATTTACAAAATTTAGCCTTCTAATTTTTTTTAAAATAGCGAGGCGACCACGACTACCCGGCGAAGATGCGAGGTGGAGACGTGAAACTTACTTTATGAGTAATAAATACTCGGCTTTCGAACCCTTTTTACATCTAATGGCAAACATAAATTCCAAAGTATTATGTGGTAAACATCAATGATGAAAGGACAAACGGGCTATTATCTAAATGCAATAAACCTGTTTTGATTAAATAATGTAAATATAATAGATTATCAAAGAAGACGAATGTGTAACAGAACCATTACACATTTATGCATTTATGTTGCATAATACAGCCCATAAATCCATCAATATTTGAGAATATGGTGTTGAATATATTTGACGTCATAATAGGCACATGTTAACTGGTGTCACAACTCACACTCAGAATGACATCGTCATGAAAATCGAATAGGTCGACACTAAAGTGTAGGAAAGGCATGTGATTGATGAATTTACAATTTAATACATATTCTCTTGAATAGCTTGAATCTAATTTGATAGGGAGTTGTTGTTGCAATAGGCAACAGCAGCCCCAAGACAGCCTACCTGCATATACACGCCTACCTTGAAAACTTGATTCTGAAAAATTCAGGCTTCAAAGTTTCAAATCGATTTCAATACCTAAGAAAGTTGGCGGGGCTTAGCTAGACATGGGCGGGGCATAGCTTAGAGATGGATACCTGTATTTTACCATGTAATAGCAGGTGCAATCAGAGATTGCAAACCCTCGTCTCACGTGTTAGTCACACCATAAGGATGTTTCAGATTTTCAGGGCATATGGTTCTTTCCGAGATATCCATACACACACACGATCTGGATCAGGGTGGGGGTGGGGGTGGGATGGTATTCTATCCGGATCACGCCCAACGTCGGGAAATCCTCTTCTACGCACGCACGCACGCGCACATACGCACGCGCGCATGATGCAATGCCCTTTTCCCTATACGGGGTGAGCGTAATAATCTAGACTATTGCATGGCTAAGTATTTTATGAGAGAGCTGTATTTCCACAATAGGCCGATAGCCCTTGAGTGTACAGTAAATATGCATATTTTGGCGGAACACTAGCATGACATAATATTACATTATTATATAATTAAAATTAATATTTAACTTTATGCGAAAGATTATATAGTTTTGTTACATTATTATTTTTTGCAACAAACATGAGACGGACATGGATCTCTTAGTCCATTCGTACCGAAGACGGTCAACACCGGCCTTTGTAGTGATCTTGCGGAATTTCCATTTGCTGGCCAAGAGAAGACTACCCCTGAAATATTACAACCCCAATAAGTAGCTCGATAATCGAGCCAGTCCTTTCAGTGGTAAGCTCTCAATAATATTCTTCTCCCGGCCTGCACACGGGCATTCAATAAGCAAATAATTTGATGTTCATGATTGGAGCGTTAACAGACACTAGGCTATCTCTTAGACCACGCCAATGTCCCACCCACAGATGCAATGCATTCATTTCATTGGGCAGACAGTTTGCAATCATCAGGCTATAAACCTCGAAACCATCAGGCAGTATACTCCATAACCGGCATCAAGTAAAGACACGTCGCGAAACTTAGAGACAAGCTTGAGCAACATAGAAAAGAAGTAAGTACATTTGTCGTTGTTTTTAAAATAAACTATACACTTTTTAAACATAGTGTAGGTGGACATAGGCTATACCAAAAAGTCTCCACGGCCATCTTGTGAAAACATGTATCATAAACTCCGTAAAGTTTCTTTAACATTTATTTGTATTTAAATGCTTTTGTTTGAGTAGTGGCTCTATTTCAGAAAATCAACGTTCAGAAACGAAGAATTACAGATCTAGATCAGCCCGGCCATTTCTAGATAAGCCTGGCGATTTCAACGCAAGCCAGACCATTTCTAGATATGCCCGGCCATTTCTAAATAAAGCCCTGCCATTTCTAGATAAGCCTGGCGATTTCAACGTACGCCAGACCATTTCTAGATATGCCTGGCCATTTCTAAATAAAGCCCTGCCATTTCTAGATAAGCCTAGCGATTTCAACGTAAGCCAGACCATTTCTAGATAGGCCTGGCGATTTCAACGTAAGCCAGACCATTTCTAGATAAGCCTGGCGATTTCAACGTAAGCTAGACCATTTCTAGATAAGCCTGGCGATTTCAACGTAAGCCAGGCCATTTCTAGATAAGCCTGGCGATTTCAACGTAAGCCATGCCATTTCTAGATATGCCTGGCCATTTCTAAATAAACCCCTGCCATTTCTAGATACGCCTGGCGATTTCAACGTAAGCCAGACAATTTCTAGATATGCCTGGCCATTTCTAAATAAAGCCCTGCCATTTCTAGATAAGCCTAGCGATTTCAACGTAAGCCAGACCATTTCTAGATAAGCCTGGCGATTTCAACGTAAGCCAGGCCATTTCTAGATAAGCCTGGAGATTTCAACGTAAGCCAGACCATTTCTAGATAAACCTGGCGATTTCAACATAAGCCAGACCATTTCTAGATAAGCCTGGCCATTTCTAAATAAAGCCCTGCCATTTCTAGATAAGCCTGGCGATTTCAACGTACGCCAGACCATTTCTAGATAAGCCTGGCGATTTCAACGTAAGCCAGACCATTTCTAGATATGCCTGGCCATTTCTAAATAAAGCCCTGCCATTTCTAGATAAGCCTGGCGATTTCAACGTACGCCAGACCATTTCTAGATATGCCTGGCCATTTCTAAATAAAGCCCTGCCATTTCTAGATAAGCGCAGCCATTTCTAGATACTTCCGGCTATTTCTCGATACGCCCGGCCATTTCTAGATAAGCCTGGCCATTTCAAGATAAGCCCGGCCATTCCTAGATAAGTCCGGCCATTTCTAGATAAGCATGGCAATTTCTAGATAAACCCATCGATTTCTAGATAAGGCCAGCTATTTCTAGATAAGTCCCGGCATTTCTAGATAAGCCTGTCCATTTCTAGATAAGCATGGTCATTTCTAGATAAGCACGGTCATTTCTGGATAAGCTTCGCTCATTTTGTAGGCGAGTTTGAATCAATGTTAACACTATCCAATCGGAATTATGTCTGCAATTACTCCAAGTAAATATTTATTTCAAAATATTCAACAGAATGTTTATTGAATTGTAAATTTGCCAAGGACGTACGATCCCGACCCTTACAGTCATACATTTGCCACTTACGCGACGGACCTACAGCCAGTGATTGCAACACCAGCTAACAAGTGAAGTATTTTGATTGTGCATTCATCGATTTTGAAATGGCCTTTGACAGGGCATGGCGAAATGGACACTGAGAAAAACTACAGATAGACGGGGAAATCGTTAGAGTTATATTTAGTATATATAAGAACATAAATCTAACATAAATTTAAATCAAGAAATATCACAGTCCTTTACATGTGTTAAGACAGGTACGACAGGGGGGGGGGGCACTTATCACCTATACTTCTCTCCATCTACCCTAATGATGTGGAATTATATCTACTCAATTATAATGCCAAACAAATATAACTTAAAAATGAAGACCAAGAAACTGCAATCTATATAAAATTACTTGTTTTGCATTATGCCGACGACATTCTATTGTTAGGAGACGCTCAGCATAATCTGCAACTAGCACTGGATGCATTTGGATTTTATACAGAAATTTGGAAACGTAGGCTTAAAGTTGACAAAACCAAGATAATTAGATTTGACACCGCAATGCGATACTTAAGGCAGCATCATTTTACCATCAACGAATTATTTATACTTAGGCGTTACATATACCTATAATGAGCGACTAATTAAAGCACAGGCTCATATAGCAGCGCGGGCCCGCACAGCCCGCTATGTGCTCCTGCGGCGCCCACAAAATCTCCACCTGCCTATTGATTGTACGGTAATGCCATTCCATCAAACAATCTTGTTATCTGGCAGTGCAGTTTTAGGAATAGAAAGATGCGACCAATATGAACATATTAAAATAGATTTCCTGAGACACATACTCAAAGTAAGAAAGTACACAACTAAACATATGATTTATGGAGAACTAGATGAAATGCATATGAGCTTGCAGATTGAGCAGCGCATGCTAAACTACTGGCTCAGATTAATATCTGGGAAACAGTCGAAATTAGACTCCAAAATGTACTCCTTCTTACTTACACACACACACACACACCCACCCACCCACCCACCCACCCACCCACCCACCCACCCACCCACCCACACACACACTCACTCCCTCCCACCCACCCACCAACCCACCCACCCACCCACCCACCCACCCACCCACCCACCCACCCACCCACCCACCCACCCACCCACACACCCACCCAACCACCCAACCACCCACGCACGCACGCACGCACGCACGCACGCACGCACGCACGCACGCACGCACGCACGCACGCACGCACGCACGTACGCACGCACGCACGCACGCACGCACGCACGCACGCACGCACGCACGCACGCACGCACGCACGCACGCACGCACGCACGCACGCACGCACGCACACGCAAGAATACATCTAGAATTTTTCCACCAATCTTTTAATATTTAATATCCTGTGCACAGCAACAAGTTAAATCATATGTATGTATGAAGCTGCTATCATCAGTTTACTTTTGCATAGCTTGATTTAATTACATTTTATCTTCGCATACGCCCAAGTATCGGGGAATGCCTTTAATTAATTCTTTATTACTTATTGACAAATTTCTGGAATTTTATCAAAGGCTTGCAAAGCAACGCAGCAACAATGGCCTTTGAATCCTTTGGTGGCCAGATTTATTAGAGATACTGCTTACTGGATGAATCCACTGTTAGCTATGGCCGGCCCATCTTTAGCTAGGCTCCGCCCATGATTTATACATCTTGGGCTCGATTTATATACTTTGACTCCTGAATTTCCAGAATCCCAACTTCATGGTAACTATTCAGCTAACTTGTTGAATATTTTGAAACTAAATTAACCAGTGGGGTGGGGTGGGGGGGGCGGGTTGTGGGGGGTGTCGCTGTTCGCAGCATATGGCAACAACAGCGCACAGTCCAATTAATTTCAGAATATTCAACACAATATGTGTATTAAATGGTAGACATACAAATCGTACAGATGACGCCCTATGTTAGCTTCATGACGGAGTATTTTCTGTCAGTTATGAGTGTGCCGTCAACCTATATTTCACGTAATTGATTATGATGTCATATACTTCAGTGACAGATTGAATTCATCCATTGTAGAAAGGAAATATTTAAAAAATAAATGTATCTATTTTACTGCATTTCGCGAATATGAGAAAGCATGCCATTTCATTAAAATTTTCAAAAACACAATATCCTTTCACTCAACGCGATAATGAAATATGATAAAATCTACTTTATGTCATTTAGGAAATGCGAAAAAGGCAGTGAAAAGTTTCGAAAATGCAATTTCCTTTGCCATAGCTATCCAATTAGATATGATAAAATCATGGCAAATTGCTGTGAATAGGAAGGAAAGGCTTGCTTATCAATGTTTGTCATCAACTAAACATAGGGGTATAAATTCAACGCGAGCTCGAGAGATAGATGAGCACATCTCTTGACGTATCTCACACAAGTAAGTATGTTAGATCTTTCTTTTTTAAATTGTACAAAATATTTTTCACAAATTTTAAATGTTTTCCAATTTTTTACTTTTTTATTATACAGATAAAATATTACGAACATTCATATCGTGGATATAATCCATTTACATGTTTTACCGGTCACTTAGAAGCAATTTTGTCTCCATATTATTATTATTGGCGAAAATTGGTATATCAATGTGTTCAGTTGCGCCGTCCGTCTGTCTGTCTGTTTCTCGGGTTCAATCTCGGTTGAGCTAATATCTCGGCATGTCTTCACCTGCTTGGGACTATAGTTTGAAACTCCCTTCCATATATGAAGGGAATGGAGCACAATGATATTGAAGTCAACGGTCAAGGTCACTTTGACTTTGGAATAAAACTTTGCTTTTTATAGTTAAGTTTTGCGGTTAACTCAAGATCTCGGCATGGCTTCGCCCTATTGGGACTAAGCTTGGCGACATGCTTCCTTATATCAAGGGGATGGAGCACACTGATATTGTGGTCAACGTTCAAAGTCACTGTGACCTTGGTATAGAGCTCTACTTTTTACGGTTACGCTTTGAGTTTATCGCAACATATCGTCTTATATCTCGGCATGGCTGAATATTGCAACTAAACTGGGACGCACACTTCATTATATTAAGTGAATTGAGCACAATGTTACCGAGGTCATGAGATCAGAGTCGAATGTCACTGTGAACTTGGTGTAAGATAGTCTGGCACGAGCTAAACAGATCATCATGAAGCCAGTTATAACACAACGAATCAGATGAGCAAATCATGGATGTTCACTTAATAGAATTGGTGTTGGTAGGTTTATTCTGACCAACTGGACACGAATCAGTACAGCAAAGCATATGAACGAACTGTATCGTGGGTACTGGGATGCAACACCACTCTATGGAGCATGAAATCAACTGGGTGACGATCCATACATCACGACAAAGTATCAGCAACCACATAGGAATAAATGGGCAGAAACATTGAAAACATCGAAAACACGTAAATGATTTCCAGTAGATTGTACACTGAGCGCATATATATTTTAGCGTATCCTGTAGCGGGCGGTCCTGTAACAGGCGGCAGTGCAGCAGCTCAAGTAAATTATACAAATACAACACATATTTTGAAGATGTTAAATGAGCACTTGCTCCTCGTTCACATTGGTACATAACTATTTTTACCGTTAAGTTTTGTTTATATATATATATATATATATATATATATATATATATATATATATATATATATATATATAATATATATACACGTGTTCATTTGAAATTTTCTAAATATGTGTATTGTATTGCTTTTGTATAATTTAACTGAGCTGCTGTACTTCTGCCTGTTACAGACCCTCCCTAGACATGATGCGCTACAATATATATATATATATATATATATATATATATATATATTATATATATATATATATATATATATATATATATATATATATATATATATATATATATATATATATATATATATATATATATATATATATATATATATGTCATGTCTAGGGAGGGTCTGTAACAGGCAGAAGTGCAGCAGCTCAGTTAAATTATACAAAAGCAATACAGTACACATATACTTTTCAAATTTCAAATGAACACGTGTTCCTCGATTGCACTCCCCTACCTAAGTATTGCCGTCTCAACAATATAATACCAACTATACATACTGTTCAAACATAACACTTGACCATATAGGCATAAACAGTGGCATACAATAACACAGTCCTGGCAATATAATTCCCAACTATATATTGTTAGAATATAACGACTGAACATATAGTGATACACAGTATTATAATAATACTAAGATGAGTAATTACAAATTACGTTTCAGGTTTAACTCCGGCTAACATTTGAAATAGTAACAACTGTGCTTTACTAACAGCTGCCAATATCGAAGGGTTTACAGCATTTCCACACAGTTCATGTTGTACTGAATATGTCGCTAGCTTTTTAATGTTAGAATGCTGGCCAGTTGTAGTTTGGTTAGTTCTCCTCAGAGTCATGTTTCCTCTGGACAAGAGTCGGGCTTCCCTACTTTGTTTGGAGTACATCCCAAGGTTTATGGCTCATCACCATCAGTATGAACATCAGTATTTCATTAGTATGGGCAGCATTCCCAGTCAAATCTTCAGGCATCACACACTCTAAAGACGAACCATCTAAAACATCTGTGGAAGCCATGTAATTCTGTATGCCCCTTTCGGGCCTGACATGGCAACTTGCCCTGGTAATCCACAGACCCATCGCAATTCAGTCACACCTAGATTTGCGGTGGTCTGGATGTAACTTAGAGGATCAGGTCTGTGCAAACTACACATTCTGCACCATGTAACAATTCTCTGTACTTTTCGACTGCTGCCAACTTTAAGGCTACTAGCTTCGGCTACTGATATAATTGTCCATGTAGTGCTCATGGTCTCGCAGAGATCGACTCGCATATCTCAAATCAACACGTCCTAGTTCTTGATCTTGAGACAATACAATACCTACGCCCAGGTGGCTAGTGTCTACTTCCAGTATATAAGGCATAATAAAATCAGGATATCCTAAAACCAGTGCTGTTGTTAGCTTCTGCTTGAGTAGTTCAAAAGCATTATCACAATGGTGATCCCAGGCTCTAATTCCAAGAGGGTGCCTTTTACCATGTTTCCATTTCTTTGGGCCCTTCAACAATGCGTGCGGTGATGTTGCAATCATGGCAAATCCAGGGATGAATCGTCTGTAATAGCCATCCAAAACAATAAAGCCCCTTAATTCAGTTTCTGTTTTTGTTATGGGCCATTCCTTAACAGCTTGAACAGGTGTTATTCCATTACTTGAAACAATATGGCCAAGATACCGTAACTTTTCCTTGAACAACTGGGATTTTTGAAGCTTTACTTTCAAATTGGCATTTGACAGTCTGGTTAAAACGATATCGGTTTCTTCAACAGTTGAACCAAATATAAGAATGTCGTCTAAGTATATCAATATGGTATGAATATTCTGTCACCAAAGAGCTCCGGTTAAACCAAACGGCATACAGCAGTACTAAAAAAGGCCACTAGTTCCAACACGAAATGCTGTTTTTCCCACAGCTTTTTGGCTACAGAAATTTAGTTAAATCCATGAATTAGATCCAAACTACAGAAATGTATGCCTTCTATTCGAGGAAGTGGGTAGGCATCTACGAGTTTTATTATTAAGAGCTCTATGATCACAACACAGACGTAACCGGCCATCATTTTCATGCATTAGGGCCACTGGTGATGCATATGCGCTAGATGATTCTTGAATTACTCCTGTATTAAGTTCTTCTGTCAAATAACTCCTAACCTCCGCTCCCATAAGGGGGTTTGGGAGGCGGGGGTGTGTGTGGGGGGGGGGTGTTGGGTGGTGGGGTGTGTATCCGTCTGTGAGGCACTTAACATGTATATTGCTAATTGCATTACTTTTATGTTCTATCAAGTCACAATAACCAATATCATCTTCAGAGTTGCTGAAAACATACTCGTGCTTGTCAATAAGTGCTTGCAACTTGGTCCAGTGTATATCCCTAAATGCATCATTAACATCCATTTTGGAAAGGAGGTTTTGACTGAATAGGTTTTATATTTGTACTAACTTTAATCTCACAAGCACCTACTTTAGCAACATTAACATTGCCATTAGATGTCCAATAGGGAACACGGCTAGGAGATATATATCATTATCACTAAAATTACCAACTTGCACATGAATATTACCATTACTATCAACAGTTACACATGTCAGTCCTAGACGAAGTCCATTATGTAATGGGATAGTTTCGTTTTCGTTGATGACTACTGAATGCTTTGTAGTTGATATTTGTACATGACACTATAGCAAGTAATGGCCATCCTGGAATCAGTAACGGCTTATTTGAGGTGATCCGAACATGATGTCTTCAACTCGGCTCTGAAGATTGAGTTGTAACAGTTCTCAGTTCTTCGTACATTGCTAAGATTTTCTTCCATTGCATATCAAATGTATCACTCACATTTAAGTGTTTAATATTCCTAGAGATATTTGATCCAATTACACCTGAAACTAATTGGTTTATCGTCTGCATGTGTTGATTAACAGGATTTTTCACAATCATGAACCCCATATCATTAAACTTTTTTCCATTTACAGTCAAATCGAATTCTACATAACCCAAACAAGGAATATCCAGGCCATTAGCTCCGTAGATCTTTATATAATCCATCACATTAACTAAATCGCTATTACCTGACAAGTGAATGATTCAACAGTTGTAGAAACTTAGGCCCTTGTATCCAACAGATACATAACATCTACGTCCCCGAGCTTCGCAACAGCTTTAGGACAATTTCCAATTGCTTTATGCAAAAATGAGACTAAGTTCGCACCTGCCATGTGACTCTCCATAACAGGTGTCACTAGTTTAACGACGAGGGTTGTGATGCAGATCCCAACCTGCAGAAGCAGAGGACAGTTCCATTAAAAATAACCTAAATTACAGTGCCAACACATTCTTGGAGAATCACAAGCTTTTGCATGAGACCATACCTTATTACTATTGCATTGCCTCTCCATTGCCTTGAGTAACTTGATGATTTATTTTTTATGTTTATTGAATAACTTTTCCTGTGATGGGAACACAAATTCATAATTAACAGTGGTTTTAATACAAGTAGCTGTCTTAAATGTTGACTTCATAAGCAGGTTTCAGAACCAACCAACATCACGATCACAAAACACGAACAAATTTAGTCTGGGTACTACATTAAGGCGACTACGAACTCCCTCATGAGACAAAATATTTAGTAAAATGACCCATCAATGTGGACTCACAGCAAGTGACTCGTCTAACTTTATGAACCGGTCATGCACAGCAACAAGGTTAAGTGAACAATCAATTATATCCTCTACACCGTGAGTATAAGAGTAAAAACGCTGTTGCAATACGGGTAGTTCATCTCCATCACCAAATTCTTGTAGAAGTAATTTTATAATTTCATCCGGATCATCGTTAATTTCATTACCACGGGCTGGACTTGACACTACTACAAGAGGCTTATCTCACAAGTTTGATAATTTAGTTTAACCATTAAGGCGTCTAACTCTCTCATTGACGCATCTATTTTCACAGCACTCTCAACCATATTGGTAATATAACAAGACACACACAATGCAAAAAATTGGACGAACAAAAAATGGGGCATCAATGATTTGACACAACTCATTCAAAGCAACTGATAATGTATACCAATATCAATTACCCTTCCAAATTGCAGCATCTTAATCTTTAGCATATTAAAAGACAGAGTGACATACACGTACAAATATGAATGGTAGAAAAATTATTTAATTATGAGGTATTGCTACTACGGACATATTCAATTATGAGGTGTTACTACTACGACCATATTCAATTATGAGGTGGTACTACTACTACTACTACTACTACTACTACTACTACTACTACTACTACTACTACTACTACTACTACTACTACTACTACATTTCAATTATGAGGCATTACTACTGCGACCACATTCAATTTTGAGGTGTTACTACTAAAGTATTATTTAATTATGAGTTGTTACTACTACGAAAATCGTACAGTAGCTATGATTTGTTTTTCATTTAACGAATATGTAAAGGCTATATATTTCAGCATTTTAAATGCCAACAAATGTCACTTGATTTATGTCCTGGTTCAAGTCCAAACACAAGATCACGAATTTGCATCATCAAATGTGAAATCATAACAAAGATCTCAAAAGTCCGCACAACACAAGAAGAAACCATTTGTTGCTCTGCCTCAGCTGTACTGCCATGTAAGAGGGTCCGGCACGAGCTGGACAGATCATCATGAAGCCAGTTATAACACAACGAATCAGTTGAGCTAATCATGGATGTTCTCTTAATAGAGTTGGTGTAGCTAGGTTTATTCTGACCAATACCTATCCTAACCCCCGTGTTGTGGCAAGCTAATTAAGTAATGATACGTGGACACGAATCAATGCACCAACGCATATGAACGAACTGGAGCATGGGTACTGGGCTGCAACAACACTCTATGGAGCACGAAATCAACCGGGTGACGATCCATACTTCATGACAAAGTATCAGCAACCACATAGAGATAAACAGACACAAACATTGAAAACATCGTAAACATGTAAATGATGATTTACGGTAGATTGTACACTGACCACATATATATTTTAGCGCATCCTGTAGCGGGCGGTCCTGTAACAGGCGGCAGTGCAGCAGCTCAAGTAAATTATATAAATGCAACACATATTTTGAAAATGTTAAATGAACACTTGTTCCTCGTTCACATTGATATATAACTATTTCTACCTTTAAGTGGTGTGTTTAGCTCAACGTATATCTTGCCATGGCTTCAGCCTATTTGGACAAAACTTTGACGCATGATTACATATATCAACAGGATGGAACACAATGCTATTGAGGTCAAAGGTCAAGGCTGCCAGGACCTTGTTATAATGCTGTATTGATTTATATCTAATGATTCGTTCAGCCTATTGTGACTAAACTTGGGACACATGGTTACATATCTTAAGCAGACGCAGCACACTCTTCTTGACGTCAAATGTCAAGTTAACTGTGATCCTAATATAAAACTCGATTCTTTTCGGCTAAATGCTTGGTTTTGCTCAATATATTGCCTTATATTTCAGGATTAGTTCACCATATGTGAAGTTAACTTGGTCACCTATGAAGTACAGTGACATTGAGGTTAGAGGTCACCGTCATTGTAATATTTGTATAAAATGCAGACCTTAACCGTTTGCTTCTGCTTAGCTCGTCTGGCCTTTATTTCAGAATTGGTCAAAATTATTTGGAACTAAGTATCATCATATACCTACCTCAGTCAGGAGGAACAGCACAGACATTCAGAATTTTGAGGTCAAGATCATTGTGATATTGATACGAAGCTAGGTTTGCATTTGGAAATGCAAAACCCCAAGATTTTTGCCAATATCCCGTCAGTGTAACACTGATGTATTATTATTATTATTATTATTATTGTTATTATTATTATTATTATTATTATTATTATTATTATTATTATTATTATTGATATCGTCTTCATCCTCATCACCATGATAATCAGTCAGCAGCAGCACCAGTAGCAGCAGCAGGCGTAGCAGCAGAAACAGCAGCAGCAGCAACAGCGGTAACAGCATAGACGTGATTGTCATCATTAAACCTTGGTTATATTTAATGTCGAACAGAAATTATATTATCGTGACGTGTGTATATGCTTCTGACTGAGTACATTTCATTTGGTGTAATGAAATTATATTGTCGTGACGTGTATATTCTTCTGACTGGGTACATTCCTTTGGGGGTAATGGGAGACGATTTTACGTCGTTTTACTTAACAGGACACAGCCGCCACCATTGGTCTCATTAACCCAATTCAAAGTGTAAAAATTGGATTTAAATGTTTGCAAAGTGGGCGGAGTTGAGCTAGAAACGGTAACAGAGCCAATCATTCTAGTGGTACATTTTTTTAAGTCTTCTCTCAGCCGGAAGCTAAACACTGGCAAAGTAAAACCCTTAATTTTCTTTACCATTACCCGGTTAATGGGCAAGCCGGCGAAAAAAAGCGAAAAAGGTTTCAGTGGTAAGTTGACAAAAATAGTCTTCTAAAATTAAAATATCTTGAAAGATATTGACCATCAAAATGTTTAATTGATATATCAAGTAGTATTTTGAGCGCTGTGAGGTGCTGTTCACACACAAGTGATTAACGCACGCAAGGAAAATCCCCTTTAAACCCCTTTATATGTTTTTTTGCAGATCCAAACCATGGCTCAGATAACTTTGCTGTTTCTCGTGGCATGTGGCGCCATCGCTATTATGGCTAAAAGCGCTGAAGATATAGGTATGTCTCGGTCAGATAATTATATGGATTAACCAGACATCATTGGCTCATCTCACATTGTGCGATTTTGTCTGTAAGTTATCGTGACAAGACGACCAGATTTTATCCAACAAACTCGCACTTTCGCAGGAAATCTTATCGCAGCAAATCGCAAAAGACACCCTCATACGATGCGATTTTCTCCGATATCATATGATTACTTCAGATCGTATTTCCATTGAGAAACCCTTCTCGTACATGCCCAAAGAAGGAAATGGTTGGGTGAAATCAAATCGCGGACAATTACATGCCGCTACTACCAGCATGCGACTGTCTGCGATTTAATCTCGCCCAACACGCTTTCCTTCCCCTGATCACGTATTGGCTCGATGGCAGTCCAGTACAGGCCCAGTGAATCTGCGTTCACAGGGTTGTATCGCTGGTCTCCTAAAACTCTACATCATGGGGAGCATAGCTTTGCAGACCTCATGGAAGATATGGATGTGTAGATCAAAGGTGCCCTTGACAAAATGACTATGTTTATAAAACACAACCTTGCTTTATCATTGATGATATATACATGTAACAGCGGTGTAGCTCCAAAAGCAACTCTAGCTAAACTTGATGCCTGCCACCGCAAATACCTTTGCGCCATCACTGCACACCGATGGCCAGACACCATAATTTCTAACGATGCACTATACAAGGTGTATAATAATATCGGGGCTGTCCATAAGTATCCCAGCAAAGATGGCCCATGTTTGGCCATGTGTTAAGGATGCCCGCAGACACACCTGCACAGAGAGCTTGGAATTCGCCTTACTGGAAGCCAGCAACTACAAAGCCAGGGGAAGACGTCATTGCGTAAATCTATTAAGCGTGCTACGAGGTAACCTCAAGAAAGCGGGACTCGGTACACTCAGATTAAGAATGGACCTGAGGAAGCTAACGATTTCGGCTGAGGACAAGATACAGTGGTCAAAAGTGAAGTAGCACTGATTGCCGCTGTAGGATGTTTCTACTACTACAGCCCCAGAATACATTAATTATACATACATACTAGTATTATGGCATCTCATTCTATTTCTCATGCCCAACTGCCAATCAAGATGTCAATGATGTCAATTTTTGACACACAGATGGCTGCCGTTTACAGTCCCAATATGGAAATGGAATGTCACACACACACACCCACCCTCCTTCGGTCCGTCTGGTCTACTAAGTGAAATCCGTGTAACAGTCTACCTGTAAAATTACATTTGTGTCTAGCGAGATCTTCGATATTTTTAGATTGCTAAAACTACGCTCTTCTAGCATAACTTAGTTTAAACATAGCTTATTTAGTCTGTGTGTGAGCACAATAAGACATGTCTTATGGCCGCGTCTCCCATTTGTGTGCACAAATGATATATTAAATAAGTCAAGAAGCGGAATAAATATTTTAAAAAACGGTTATTAGAAGAAGAAGAATGAGGAGGGGAGGGGGAGGATGAGGAGGAGGAGGGGAGGAGGAGGAGGAGGAGGAAGAAGAAAAAAGAAGAAGAAGAAGAGGAAGAAGAAGAAGAAGAAGAAGAAGAAGAAGAACAAATCATCAACAGTAATATCAATATTTATTATTATTATTATTATTATTATTATTATTATTATTATTATTATTATCACCATGATATCATCGCCACTGATATCAATGACAACAATAATTTTGTAGGTAGCTTAAGGATGACAGAATGAAATCTTCGACAGAGGCGAGAAAGCATGATTTGAAGAAGTAGAAGGGGATAGAGTAAGGTAGTTGCCCTGTAGGTGGGGCTTAGAATACACCTTCCGTATCCTCTGCGTGTCGTAAGAGGCGACTAAAGGAGGTAAGGGTGAGGTAACCCTGACAGAAACCTTGAGTGCTGAAGACGGAGGTTCCAGGCCGCACGGTGCACTCTAATAAACCATGGATCTACGCACTTAACGCTTATGATCATGTCGATAGTCACTTACAGGACTGGCGGTATGATCAGCGAACGAAAAGAAGAAGAAGAGTAAGGTAGGAGGAGCTCGATGTGCTGTAGCTATCCGTATTGGTCCACACTGCAGGGCTATCAAAAACTTCTGCTTGTCGACCCAATCTATAAGTGGATAGCAATTATTATATCATTTAAACCGACAGGTGTCACTGAAGTATTGACATAGAATGGTGGACACTGTGACGTTTATCTCTACATTAAAGCCAGTTCGACTACATAGAAGTTGATGAGTGGTTAGGATTGTTGGTGTGGATGGGGAAGAGATATGGTTTGAGGAAAGCTCATTTTCAAAAGCGTTTTTAGTTTGTTCATGAATTCTGGTGGATTATTAGGCATAATGGCAGGTACTGGAAGGTCGTTCTAGGCCAGGAAACCGACTCACGATAACGTTCCAGGCTGGGAAAAACGACTCACGATAAAGTTCCGTCCGGCATCTAACTCGGGTGAAGGAACTCGAACAGCGGACAGTGTAGGGATTACGTGTTTGTAGCAGTGGAGAAAGATAATCAGTCAATGTTTCGCACGTCATTTCATTGACAATATTGTAAAACAGGGCTAGCCTATGATTTTCTGTGGGTGTTTCCACCCCAGTTTCTATATACAAGTCGTCGGAGTGTACACTCCGTGTCACTCTGCTAATTGTCCTATAAGCGCATCCTTTTGTACGTCTTCTAGTCTGTTAACATTTAGGCTACAGCATCATGTGGTAAGTTAACTTATCCCAGACAGAATCTGCATATCCCAAACAGAATCTGCATATCCCAGACAGTGATGGCCTAATAAAGGTTTTTTACACAATTTCGAGACATTCACGGTCTAAGATATATTTAAGTCCCTTGAGCATGGAACGCTTGAGCTGGGCGTTGCTATGAGAGTTTCCGCGTGGTTTTTGCCAGTGACCATTATTGTTGAATATAATGCCAATGTGTATGTGGCGGATGGATGGGACTATCACAGAAATTTTGAAATTTATTGGAAAGGCAGTTGGATCTGTGGTAGAGAAATAAATAAAGTGCCTTTTTTGGAAGCATTACATTCGACAAGCCATGTATGTACTTGTCCAATGAGTCATGACCTGAAGATTATTTGACAGTTTTACTGCGGGCTTCTAGTTTATCAGACAACACATTGAGACACAAATCATTCTAACCTAATTTGATATTGAACAGCCATCATGTAACCATGGATCACAGGCCACGTGTGTTAGTTGGATGGCTTGACGGAAATTCAAAGGCCTGTGCATGGATATAGAACTAACATTTTGTAGCCACTGATATAGGACGGCCATCTTGTAATCATGGAGATATCGTCACGTGTTCCTTACCTATTCTGCTTCATTTCATATTAACTTCATATCAATCATGTCATCCTCAGCGTGTATGGACGGTTTTGACCAAACGGGTGGTAATTGCTGTGCGGCTATAGACGAGACGGAATGTTCAGATATAGTAGGCGCTTCCATGGACGATGATGATGGTTGTTGTTACACACGTAAGTAGTCGTATTCGAACAGTATTGACCCTTACCACTATGAAATAAAAGAATTTAATTTTCAAGTTCAATTAAAAGGTTAACTAGTGTTCATTTCTCAACAAATATGGTGGAAGATGTTGCTGTCTATGACAGCAACAGCGTCCACAAATGCTGTTGAACATGTTCACCAGTTTCTTTGCTATTAATGATAGAATATTGGCATCAGAGTGTTACGGGTTAAGGAGGGTCAGTGTCTATTTTTGACGTTCGCACGTGCGTGATGCATAAGTGGTGGATAAGTTGCGTCAACAACCCACGTGTCATTGAATAGATACAGTATTTTACACAATGCATACGTTCGGATACCCAAGTTCGCCAACCCCAATTATATGTCTGAGGTGTACAATTGTCATTTCTGAACGGCCTATAATCAGATTACAATATGGCGGTTGGTACAAATTGAAAATGACAGCCAGAGGTTTTAGTAACAGTGTTGAAGCTGAACACGATTTTTTTTTATCATGAATATTAAACAAAAATGGACGAAGATGGTGGTTTGGATCAGAATACGACATCTTAGTCTAGCTGTCTACGCATACGCGCACCTTTACCGTCACTTGACGCAGAATAGACTCACAGACACGCCCCTCTCCATGCCGGAGATAATCAATCAATCAATCAATCAATCAATCAATCAATCAATCAATCAATCAATCAATCACATTATATTTCCTGTGAGAAGGCTATGCTGGCATATAGTGACAGATTACTATACACTTGCAGTTATATAGTGTGTTATTTACATAAGCGTGGTTAATTTATGGTTGTTGGATATAGTTTTGGGTTTATATCTATGGCTTAGTAGCAGTAAAACAGGGGTTGGTTCACCCATAATTTGTATAGTCTGAAGTACGTTCATTAGTAACCACCCTTTGTTTGCGTTCTGAAAGAAAGTTTCCTATCCATTTCTTAACTGTAGGACATATGCTATATAAACCCAAATTGTATCCTAACGTCTGATGGAGCACTTTGTAGAAAGCCTTTAAAAAATCAAAATAGACCACATCAACAGCACCCCGCACCCCCCCCCCCCCCATCATCTAATGTTCGGGTCCATTTTTGTCTATCACGGTTAATAACTGTAAGGTTGTACTTATACCTGGGATAAACCCGTATTGATTTTTTTTTAAATAATTTATATTTCTTCCTATGAAGTAGGATACTATCTCTAATTATGCCTTCTAGGATTTTACAAGCAATGTATGTGAGAATTATAGGTCTAGCTGTAATTGCTGGCCCATTTTCGGTCACCTTTTTAATACGGGAGTAATATTGGCTTGTTTCCAGGAATTTGGAATCTTGCTGTTTTTAATGAGCTTTCAAAAATGATTAATAATGTATATGCTAATTTATCATATAAACAAGCACACGTGCCATATTCAACGGAGTATTTTCATTGGCTATTTGGTGCGCAACCTATTTAAATCGACCAATTAAAACAACGATTGATGCGAGCTTGACGCGTAGGGATTACTACGCGGTACTATTTTACTACAATTTATTTACTATGATTTGTCATTCATGAAACATAGTCGCAAAAAGTCATTGTTTGACAGTTTATCAGTTGGCAGCGAAGTAACGATTGATGGCCGTGACTCTGCGATAGTCTTAGAAGAAAAGTGCAGTTTATGGCTGACATTGCGAGATTTTGTGTTTGTCACTATATTTTGCTGGGCATTCAGTATTCGTTACCAAGTAGTGGTGCGTCACAGCGCCGGTATCGATTTCACGAAAATCAACAATGAGAAATCAGATAAAAGTCACATCAACAACTATTGGCAAATATTTCAAAATTACAGTTTATATGATAAATAAAATCTCAAACTCGGTCACTTTTCATATCACTATTATGAACCTCGTTGAAAATTATCAAATTGATAATTTTCAACTCGGTCCATAATAGTGATATGAAAGGTGACCTCGTTCTAGATTCTTTATATATCACTGAGTTCTTTTAAGATTCGTGTGTGTGTTCCATCTGGGCCAGGAGATTTAGATGTATTCAATTCTTCTAATTTCCCTTTTATGATATCTAAGCTAATGAGTGGTCTGTCTTGTTCTGGAATATTGTTGCCCCTTAACCGTGGCAAAGGGCCATCAGACTCTTCAATAAAAACGGATGAAAAGAAGATTGCTAAGATTTCTGCATTTTCCTTATCCGAGGATGTTAGCTTTTTCATATAGTTATCTGTGTATAAATCGGGGGCACTGACCGTTTTATTTTTGTCTTGGATCGGACATAAGTCCAGTTATTTCTTCGGATTCTTTTTTATATTGTCAGCAATTTTTTGGCCATGGGTCTTAATTCTTTTCCCGGTTTCTCTGCGGATTTGATTTCGCAATTTGTTATATTGCAATCTTGAAATATCATCGTGATTTTGTCTATGTCTGACCCAAAGAATTCGCTTACGTTTAATTTTTGATAATAGAGTTTTATCAAAAGAAAGTTAATGCTGGTTACTATTACGCTTAACGATTTGTTTTATTGTAGATTTAGGAACCCATATCTGTACAACAACATGCAATTTTTCCGAAAATATTTCCAATTCACCTTTCCAGAGTACCCACCCATCATATGACGTCATAATGAACTGCGTGATGTGTAGAATGACATCATAATGAATGACGTCAATAAGCACGTCACGAACGCATATTTGAAGACGGTCTATGCGTTGTTGTACAAATTGTTTGCTTTTACCATTTAATAAATATTCTGTTGAATATTTTGAAACTAATTTGACTGGGCGGTAAGGTGTGGGTGGAGCTTAGCTAGTGATGGGCGTGGCAGAGCTATAAATGGAAAGGCCCATTGTTTATCAACCCCCTTGTTTCTCAAAACTACATCCCAATTTATGTCTAGTTCTATTTCCATTGCTTGGTAGTCAGCTTTATCGTAACTTAATCTTGTCCTAGGCTCTGATGACAGGTTTATTTTTAAAGTTAACTGTAATTTGATTATTGAATGATCCCTTTTTCCTATGTGGGCTTCTATATTTCTTATATTACCTTCATTAGTGAATATTAAGTCTATACAAGAAGAATTGTGTGTCCTCCTATATCGTGTGGGTTCCATAACCTGCTGAAATAAAAACAAAACAGTAGGGATTTATGACATTCAAAGACATCTGACAACTGATTGGCTTGGCTGAAAAAGGGCTTTCCCAGATAATGACGTATTTTCCTTTTTCTTTCAGGAATAAGCACCCTATGAAGGAGCACTGCTGTATGCGTAGTCTAAATTTTATCAACGGACCATATTGGCTATGCTAATAATTATATCTAATTCTATATGACATATCAAGCAAGTAAATAGGCAACAATGTATACATGTGCCTATGTGGCCGATCAAGTGGGTGGGTGTGACCCGGGTAGCAGAGCAAGTTATATGATTTGCAGCAACGTATCACGTCGCTGTGCTCCTAATGGGAACTAGGCATTGTAAGGAAATACAAACAACATCATGAACTATCGTTCGCTAGCATTTTAAAATCACGTTTATCCAGAAATGCATGTCTGCGAGTAAATACATGAGCGCAAATCTTCGTAACAATGACATAAGATCGGACGTTAAATATATATTTACAGAGCTATTTAAAGCGGTTGTTCAGTTATTCAATGTGTTAATTAATAGTACTATCAAAGATAATATCTATATATTATCTTTGGTACTACTACAGGAAATTCCGTGTAGTATATTGGCCGCTATAGGTCCCTATGGGCTGGCAGCCATGTGACATGATCGCGAGTCTACGGTCGAGAATACACTTTTCTCGATCTAGTTTCGCAAGACACGAATGACTCACAGGCACGTCCCTCTCCTTTGTTGTTATTGGTGGTGACGGTGGTTGGTGGTGGAGGTGGCGGTGGCGATGACGATGATGATATAGAACCAACATCTAGCAACAATTCAAATAAAACCAGCATCTTGTATTTAACCGTGGGCATATACCCAGTATCGTGTAACCATGGATATAGAACCGATGACTTGTAACCATGGACGTAGACCCAGTATCATTTAGCCATTGATATAGATCGGGCACCATCTAAGCATGCGCATACCAGGTTCCTGATATACATTGCGTAATATTAACATATATTACAGTATTTTTCTCAGCCTGTCCTGTCGGCTTTTGATTTGACTTATGATGGTAGATGTTGCGCTGACCTATCCGCTGACAAATGTTCGGATGTACCAGACGCTTCCATAAATATATACGGCGTTTGTTGCATTTGTAAGTAGCGTAGGCATATATATATATGCCTGATCTCTCTCTCTCTCTCTCTCTCTCTCTCTCTCTCTCTCTCTCTCTCTCTCTCTCTCTCTCTCTCTCTCTCTCTCTCTCTCTCTCTCTCTCTCTCTATATATATATATATATATATATATATATATATATATATATATATATATATATATATATATATTATTGTTATTTTTTTTCAGAACCATTTGGTCTCGACTGTCATGGTTGTTGTCCTCCATTGTGTCGCCGCTAAAGAAGCATTTCTACTCAGCAGTTTTCTCGACCAGAAACATGTTCAAGTGAATTTAACGTAATTGACTTTTTCATCCAATGTCAATAAATAATACGCATCCAATAAATATGTTCGGTTGTATCTACGCCCCATTCGTGCGCGCGTTATAATATGAATATACGGCTTATCTCCCCATACATTTAGTTACAGTACGGCTCAGAAATAACTTATCGTGTTTCCAAAACAAAACAATGTATGCAGCAATGTCTTGCAATCTAATAGAGAAATCCAGTTTTAGCTGTGCCCCGCCCATCTCTAGCTAAGCTCCACCCACGCTTTGTCCGTGTTGGGATCCCTGCATCCTATGAATCTCAATTTCCAGAAAACTATACAGATAAGCTGTTCAATATTTTGAAACTAATTTGACTGGGTGCTGTTGCTGCATATGGCAGAAACAGGGCCAAGTCAAATTAGTTTCAAAATATTCAACATCGACTTTATTAAATAGTAAAGGCATACTAGTCGTACAACAACGATTATTCCGTTATCAATTAAGCGTTCGTGACGAACTTATCTACGCCATTCGTAACGTCATTGATTATGACGTCCTCCTACACGTCACGTAGTTGATTATGACCTCACATGCTGGATGGATAATCTGGAAACGTCCATTATGTTCAAAATATTCAACGGTACCAGTAAATTTTGTTTTTGAATCATGTTAAGTTATTTCGTTCTTTGTACTAAAGGTGTTTTAACATTTGGCGTGTAGAGACAGGACTTTCAAAGGTGCACCTTTTTTCCACAGTAGACATATTAGAGTGTAGATGATACAAAACCTCAACTTCTGACAGTCCGAAGTCAGGTAGAGGTCACGAAAGGCCTATTTTCATGCAATATCAAAATTCGTGCAATTGGCCAATTATTTCCTAACTAACTCATCACATGAGTTTCCAGGGCAACAATCTCTCCGGATCTGTCCCAAAACATGTGCATTTTTAACAGGCCGGACATCGTGTTTTTTTTCATCCATGTACCAAGAAACGCATTTTTATCAAAGTTTTGAGTAGGCACGGTTAAATTAGTTACCTCAACTTACCTGCAGCCTTCTCAAAAGGGAAAACGTTTCAAAACTTATATAGCTATGCGTTGAATTAGCAAAATTCTTAAAATAATTAATCTGTTTTTGCGTGTCCGCTCCAGCGGGCACACTTCTATTTTTTGCTGCCTAGAATTGCCTATAGGCGCGGCCATTTCGCGCAGGGGATTGTGGGTCTGTGTCTCGCGAGATCTCCATCGATACGAGATCTAATAATTCTCGGCGCGAAGACACGGCTCTATTTTTAGATTGCTGGATATCTCATAATTATGATCTTCATGCGCGTGATTCATGGCGAGTTCTCTTATTTGTTCTGGTCCGACTGTAATAGAGTTTGCGCGGCGGTGACCGCTTAATTATTTTAATAAACAGCCAACGGAACTCCAAATAACTACTCTAAATAAGCTTCTTTTGCTGGAGGACTGCTACAAAACATGTTTATCATTCCTTCTGCAGCTGAAAGTCCTCAAGCACACGCCGACTCGCAGCGTCTCTTATATGTCCACTTTAGCTCTCTATCAAACTGTTCACAAATGGCTTCTTGCGGTGATCGTGAGAAATGTCCATTTGCATTAGCTACTCCCCGGAGAACTTGTTTTGAAAGTTTACCACTGGAATGACTGGTTGGATAACCGATCCTATAATTCCAGTAGTAAATTGCAAAAGAAAAACCATAATGGTCTCTTGGACAGCAATTAGACATAGGACATTTTCTATGATAATGGATTTTTCTGTATATGACGTCATAATTATTTAGGTCAGATGTAGCTGGACCTCACAATCAAAATGTGTAATGAATGACGTATCTAGCTCCACCAGGAACATTGAATAGCCAGTCAAGTATGCGAATTGCACGTCTTTACTCTTTAATCAACATGCTGTTGAATATTTTGAAACTAATTTGACTAGACGCTGTTCGAATTGTATGTCTTTGCTATTTATTCAACAGTCATTTTCTATGATAATGGCTGGGTTCGATCTGTAACTGAAGGATATGACGTCATAATCAATTACTTCATATACAGGCTGACGTCACAATCCAAAATGTGTAAATGAATAGTCCGGCAAGTGTACGAATTGTATGTCTTTACTGTTTAATCAACATCGTGTTGAATATTTTGAAACTAATTTGACCTGGCGTTGTTGCGGCCAGAGGCAGCAAACCTTTAAAAGCACCCAGCCAAATTAGTTTCACAATAGTCATCAGCTTACCTGTATAGTTACCTTGAAATTGGAAATCTGGGAATTCATTATTCAGCGTGTATATATACATCGATTCCAACACGCAAAACGGGGTGGAGTTTAGCTAGAAATACGCGTGACATACCTAGAAATGGATCTCTCTATTGAAATTTTCATGAGCAAATTGAGCATTACATGACTAATACCACTGGGTAATGCGTGGCCAACAACATATGGACCACTTGTATTAAGAGACCACCCATATTTATAGATCACATATTTTAACAAGGCCAATCATAGATTGTTGCCCTGAATACAATGTACTCGTCCTCTGACGGAGGAAGGATAATTAATACCACTTGCTAATTGGCATTTTCATGTTGTCTATCCATCATCTTACGTCATATGATGTCATAATCAACGACGTGACGTACAGGATGACGTCATAATCATGACGTCATGACTGACTCAATTTAGTCCGTCTTAAATGCTTAATAGTCCGACACGTTGTACGAATTGTGTGTCTTTGCTATTTACAAAACATGCTGGTGAATATTTTGAAACTAATTTGACTGGGCGATGTTACTGCCACACGCAGCAACAGCACCCAGACAAATTGGTTTCAAAATAGTCAACACCTTACCTGCATAGTTTTCTGGAAGTTGATAGTCAAGAAGCTCAGAGATCAATCGATACTAAGAGCGCGGTATTAATGTATTAATATACCATCCGGATTCAGTGACCGATTGACTAACGTTAGGCCTATGGAAGTCATTTCAAGCAACCGCCACTAAGATGTGACTTACTTGGGCACAATTGTGTGTTTTTATAACAAAATCCTTTAGAATGTTTAACACCGAAATTTCAATATCTCAGATAAAGACAACTATATGAATATCTTTTTAATACTTTGACGGGTAGCCCACCCCACCGTACCCACATACTTGTTGCTATCATAGACCTGTATTAAGTATTGCAACGACAACGACTGCCCATGTAAGCCTATCATCTTCTCTTAATGTATTTTAACCCTTTCATGAGGAGGCCGCCAAAACGGCCTCTACAGTGATCTTGAGGATGTTAATTTGCAGGTCAAGAGATCGTTTTTGAAAATTCACCATTGAAATGACTGGCTCGATAATTGAGCCAGTCATTTCAATAGTAACTCTTCAAAACAGTCATCTATGGGCCTGCAAATAGGCACTCAATAACCAAATATTTTTATTATATTCTTGACTCAATTTAGGTAATACAGGGTTAATAAATTATGAGGATGACGATGATGTACCATGTCTGTTTAACCTTTCCCGTATTGTATTATAGTATGATTCACATTTGTTGCATTCGAGATAGGGTAAAAATCACAGACTTGTTACAAACAGTCTTGAGGCGTACTATGTGTGTGGTAAATTTCAACAGAAAAACATGTGTAATAATATTGTAGAGGGCGAAAAAGTAGACAGAGTTCGCTAACAATAATGGATCCATCTAAAAATAAAGGCTTGGCTTCTTCGAAACTACACCTCTAATGTAATGACCGGTCATCTTCTTACGTTATCACAACGACTAGACTGTTACACAGACTCGACTTCGGATACCAGACAGACCAGAACCCAGTCTATCTCCGTAGCAGACTGTAGAAGCAACACTGTGGATCGTGAAATCGCCTCGCCAATGGCTACTCAATACGCCCCTACATAAGAGATACATTTCTCGATCTCGTATCGAAAGAGAACTCGCGGGATACGAATGAATAATGGATGCGTGATTATCAGTAGTATCCTTTTGTCTTTAATCCATCCGTGGGAATAAATCCATGAAGGGCCAATGCAATTATGTAGCAGTATTGATAGACTACCAATGTTCCAAATTTCCAGTCAAAACTGCTTTCAATAATATTGTAGCAGATTGTTGAATACAGAAAGTGTAGGCCTATGCATGTGCTAAGTTAAGAACGTCTACAGGAAATTCGGCCACAGAATTTCAACCATGTGGTTAGATAGGTATAGCAATACGCTAGTGAAGTAATGGATTGAGGTTAAAAAAATGTGTACCATTAAGTAATTTCGTAGTGCACACTTTCATACCGAAGATTTGCTAAATCTCCGGTGATTCACAGTTTTCAGTGCCCTTTTGTCTGTAGTATGTTTAGCCCCATAATTTCACCTACATAGACTTGAGCCTTAATATACTAGGTATATTCCGAATCTAACAAATTCTAGATGAAATAATTTTATTAGGCAAAAATTGGCTTAAATGTTGGGGTTTTCGTGCTTTTAGGTGCCCTACTGTATGTATGTAATATGGTCGGCTCCAGAACTTCGCTCACATAGATGTAGAGGGATTTGAATACGATAGTTACATTGGGAATTTAAAAAAATTCGACCGTGAAGTAATTTCGTAGTATACGATTTCATCGCGTAAATTCGTTTCAATTTTGGCAGTTCTGCGGGTTTTCAATGCCCTACTATTACCTGTCACAATAGGTTTGGCCACATAATTTCACCGATATGGTTAGATAGCGATATGGACACGCTAATGAATCTTGAGTTTTCTACCACGTAGTAATTTCGTAATATTCAATTTAGTAGCCACGGATAGTTGTCAAATGCCAACAATTTACTATATTCGGTATCAGAATGTCATTTCTCGATTTGTAATAATTTTTTTAATATATGGATGTATATAACTCAATATGAGCTAGTGCTTTTGCACAATTCTACCATCAAGTAATCTCATCGTAGGTAGTTACATATTCGCCGTATGGCCCCATTATAATATGGTTGGGCCACATTCACCACATTCAGATAGGTGTCGGTATGTCCTGGCATATCGCTCACAATGGGTTCGGCCCCAGAATGTCACCCATATGTTTAGATAGGTATAGGCATACGCTTACTGAGTAGTGAGATTTAAAACTATCTACCCTGAAATAATTTAAGCTCAAATTTAGGCCGATTCATGGTTTTCGTTGGACCCAGTCAAATTAGTTTCAAAATAGTCATCAGCTTACCTGTATAGTTACCTTGAAATTGGAAGTCTGGGAATTCGTTATTCAGCGTATATATAGACATCGATTCCAGCACGCGAAAAAGGGGTGGAGCTTAGCTAGAAATAGGCATGGCATACCTAGAAATGGATCCCACTATTGAAATTGGCATGAACAAATTGAGCATTACAGGGCTAATACCACTTGTTAATGCGTGGTCCACACAATATGGACCACTTGTATTAGGAGAGCACCCGTATTTATAGGTCACATACTTTAACAAGGCCAATCATAGATTGCAGACCTTTGCCATCCCGAACGCACCCGAATACAATACACTCATCCTCTGACGGAGCGAGGGTAATTAATACCACTTGCTAATGGGCTTTTTCAGGTTGTCTATCCATCATATTACGTCATATGACATCGTAATTCATTAAGTGACGCGTAGGATAACGTCATAATAATGACGTCATGACTGACTCGATTTAGTCCATCTTAAATGCTTAATAATCTGACACGTTGTACGAATTGTATGTTTTTCTTATTTAATAGAAATGCTGTTGAATATTTTGAAAGTAATTTGACTGGCCGCTGTTGTTGGCATAGGCAGCAACAGGACCCAGTCAATTTAGTGTCAAAATATTCCACGGCTTACCTGTATAGTTTTCTTGAAATTTCTCGTCTAGTAGTTCAGAAATCCATCGATCCCAACTCGAGAGTGGTATGGGTGGAGTTTAGCTAGAGATGGGCAGGGCATAGCTAAACTGGAAAGGTTCATTGTATTAATAAACCACCACAGTTTTCAGTGCCCTATTGTCTGTGGTATGTTCAGCCCCATAGTTTACCCCACATAGACTTGAGCTTTAATATGCTAGTTATATTCCAAATCTAATAAATTCTAGATGAAGTAATTTTAATACGCAAAATTTAGCTTAAATGATGATGTATTCTGCAAGAAGCCACAGTATCAGGGCTTTGGAATCTGGATCAGTCACTGGAACATATAAATCTACTGGAATTACGAGCAGTAGTTCTGGGCCTGGAAAATTTCTTGAAGAAAGTTCAGGGCAATATTGTTCTAGTTCGATCAGACAACTCAACAGTAGTGGCTTACATAAACCGCCAGGGCAGAACGAAGTCGCCCAGTCTCTGTATGATGACTTGGAAACTGCTTTGGTGGTGTCTAGATCATATAATCACCTTGAAAGCAGTTCACATTCCGGGAAGGCTAAATCTGTTATTAGACTCATTGAGCCGAAGGATGAGTGTTTTGCTTATGGAATGGCGACTAAATCAATGTTTAGCGGATCATCTGTTCGACCACTGGGGGAAACGTAACATAGATTTGTTCGCAACGAACAAGAATGCGAAGATGACGGCGTACGTCTCTCCGATTCCAGATCCAAGCGCATACGCAACAGATGCGTTAGCTATCAGTTGGGAGGGAATGTATGCATACGCATTCCCACCAGCTATTCTGATTCCAAAAGTTCTTCAGAAAATCAGGCAGGAGTGGCAAGTGATTCTGATCGCCCCAAATTAGTCAAGCCGATCATGGTATGTGGATCTCCTGGACCTTCTGTTCTGCAATCCGGTTCCTCTGCCTCTGATGGACAATATTATTTTCCAGAGCAAGCCCTTCACAACAACCCATCAATGTTCCAATTGACTGCGTGGATGTTGTCAAGGATTCTAAAGTCACGGGGGCCTTTTCTGAGCAAGAGCCATGTTTATGGCAAAAGCCAGAAGGAGGTCAACCTCCAGAGCATATAACTATAAAATCAATAGATTTGCAGAATGGTGCTCAAACAGAGATGTTAATCCAATGGATGCATCTATTCAGGTAGTAGCCGATTTCCTCAGTCACCTGTATGATGCCTACATGTATAGCCGCAAGCCTAACTATTGCTGGCTACAAGTCAGCTTTGATGTCAGTTATCCTTAGGCTTCTACCTAGGATAAATTTCATGGCTAAGAACCAGTCTGAAATATCCAGATCAACCAATTATTTTACCATCTTTGACTAGATTTGATCCAAATTCAAAAGCATTGTGTCCAGTCCGCGCATTAAACAGGTACAAACAACGTACACAGGAATGGCGGACGGACCCATCCTCGTAATGGTTGTCTTATATTGAACCCCATGGCAGAGCATCAAAAGACACGATATATAGGTGGATTGTGGAATGTATTAAATTTTGCCACAAATCTGCCACTGGTAAACAAGTTGACTTAGCCAAGGCTCACCATCTGTGGCGTGGTGGTGTCCACCACGCTGTTTAACGGGGTGCCGGTGGATGACATTATGTCGGTAGCTCAGTGGCACTGTAGGTCAAGTTTTACCGACCATTACCTCCTGCCTCCTGCCTTATCGATATTCAAAAGATGATCAGGTGTATATATTGTAGATAATCTGCACTTGCTGTCTTCAGACAGCACATTTTAATTGTAGAAACAACTGCATATTCGTGTATCATATTTCCTTCACTGATGTGGACTGGATGGATATAGCTTTCATGCATAAGGTCAGTACGGCCTTTTGTTGTTACATAATTTATTGTCACGATGTATTACCCTTATTTAACAAGAATGTAATGGTACCTGTGTATTATGTGCTTCATTTATTGAGAGTATACGAAATGAAGTCCTTCGTCTCGTGTACTGTTGTACTTAGCACCAGTATTTAGAGAGCATATGGATCATTAAGGTCATAGCTTCTCCTTTCTCAAAAGGAGGGGTGGCGCATTTGACATATGGTCATTACTCTCACCATCGGTTGTGTTATCCGATGTTCAAATCATTGTCTGATTGTGTGTGTCACACAATTTCAGATGTTAGTGTTTCAGGCGCAAAACGCTCAAGGGATGAGCTGGTCTTTTGACCTCGCCTCCCTCCCGCCAAATTCTTTTATGAATTCTGGCAATATCATAGTGTTAGGGAGGTAAGTATAGCTCTTGAAGCGAAATAAACAAAATCACAGATTTCTTTTTTCATGAGAGAGTAGTTATACTTACCTCCCTAACACGCACACGGCCTCTCCGCCCCCACAGAGGCTCTGTCTTCAGGCTTTAAAGTTGCATGTGTCGGCCAATGGTCAAGCTGAGGCAGTGACGGTGCGCATGCGCGAGTTTGGGGTCGGCATCCAGCTGACAGTCACCTGGCTACCTGCCCAATAAGGGCACCTATCTTTTAATCTGGGGTTAAATTTGTGAAGATCGATACTTAGGAAATATCATAAGAGTGTTAGGGAGGTATGTATAACTACTCTCTCGTGAAAAACGAAATCTGTGATTTCGTTTATTGCACAGAGAAATCCATGGTCAGTTCCATCCGGTCTAATGCTTGTTATCTCTAGTCTCTACATGTACGGGTTTATGTAAAACGTGGGGTGACATACATGTACAACAAGACAATGAGTTGTCAGTTTGAGTTTTACTTCGGCAGTTAGATACAAGTGTTATTTATAAATACATGTGTATTCCATAGAATACAATTATTACAGACAATATAGAGCACAATATTGGTTATGACAATACGGCAAGAGGAAATAGCGGTTACCTTTTGCTGATATCGCATTTTTAGGCTGAATTTTATGTCCGGGAGGACATTCTGACCAACAATTCCTAGCCAAAAAAATGTGATACAAGTTTATATTAATACAAAATACGCACCCCCATTCTGGCCTCGAGTAAAATGATAAAAAAAACGTGTGTAATATGTACACAAATATGCATATGCATATGTGGTTAACCTTTAATCTTCAACACATATATTTATGTTTCAGTCTTTAATCGATGTTCTAAAGCTACATAAAGAATCACAGTTTGTGGTCACTGAGTTTAGGTTCCAGAACCAGAAAGATGTAGGTACCTTAAAGTTATCACCGTTGTTATATCAGTATTGTTATTTCTGTCTCCATTTCATCTGTATTGGAGAGTTATGTAGAATACAAATTTAAGGCCACACAGCAACTATAAATACATTAGCAGATATGGCTAAGATGACTATATATATAGTCATATAGACTATATACATAGCAATACTAGATTTTGTGAAATTTGTTTTGAGTATGTACGTTGCCGCTCAGATATAACATTGTCAGTTTAAAAACATGACAAGATAGAGACTTGTTTTGTCTGCGTATCAGAAAACTAGATATTAGGATAACTTGGTCCTGTGGCAGCAGCAGTGTAGTCAGCAGTGACAGCAGCAATGCCACCAAGGGTTATTTCCATACTGGTTTAACCCTTTCACCAACAAAAGCCTGAAAAAACAGATACTTTATTATATAAAACCTATTCTGTAAATAAATTTAACTGGAAGACATCGCCGGCAAGGTCTTCCAGTCAGATTAATTTCAAAATATTCAACAGTTGCTATATGGTTGCCGTGAAAATGGGATAAGGGGAATTCATCGGCGGTAATTTGCCTTATTAGTCAACAATAGATCTTCAGATCTAAATTAAGCTTTAGAGAAGTGTCTACAAAATACATACTTAATGTAATCTGCATCATCATTGGGTTCGAATTTTGTGAATTTTGAATAATTTGATATCGGATGAATGTTTTTTCATGTTTATTTTAGCTCACCTGGCCTGAAAGGCCAAAGTGAAATAAGCTTATTGCATGGCGATTATCCGTCATCCATCCATCATCCGTCCTTGCATCTTTTGCATTAAACCGCTACTACCATAGATTTGGATATTGGCTGGCTGGCTCATGCGCATACCCTCACTAGGGGCTCAGGTCATGAGCGATCTAGCAAGTATATACTAAATCTATGCTGTGACTTGTAGTTACCAGTCAGCTTGGTTGATGCAGATTCGGTCCATAGTATGTAACTGACGGATCCAATAAAATTCACATTTCTTATGGCGGACGGTGGTCGTCCAGATCATGTGATAGTACTTCGATGGTCCGGTACTGTGCATCAGCGTAGTCGTGACCAAAAATGTGTTGCGACTCGTGTGTCTCTGGGTTTTTATTTTATCTCTAATGTGTTCCATGTAGCGAACATGAAATTGTCTGACTGTTTCTCTGACATATTTTTTCTTGCATATTTTGCATGTAAAAAGATAGACAACATTGCGTGTTATACAGTACGTTTACACTTTTGCCTTTGTATTTGAGATTGGTGTGTGTACTGCAGAAGCAGCTAGTTTTGTCTTGAGATTTGCAGGAGAGAAAATTAGTTTTCAAGCATGTGTCAGTTCTGTTTGGAATAGTGTCCCTGTTGTCCTTTCCAATCAGGAAAAGAGAAGTCCACTCTGACTAGTTGGTCCTTGGAATTCTCACCACATCTGTATAGCAAAGAGCGGTTTCTCTGGAAAATTTACACGACATATGGGCTCCTTTCTAGTAGGTGCCAGTGTTGCAGAATCACTTTTTTGGCCAGACGTCCTTGTTTATGAAAATCTGTGATGAGCGCTATGCATTCATTGGACTTTTTTTTGTTTCCGTCTAACTTGTTGAAGTAGGTTTGAACGAGGGATGTTCAAGGCCCTGCTGTAGCAATCTATCAGATTGTCCAGCGCGTAACCTACCTATCTTCTCATTGTGAAGAATGGTTTCCTTAGCGTGCCTTTCAAAATCTTTATCCAGAGTGCAGATTCTGTGTAGACGTAAAAATTGGCAATAAGGGTTGGCCTTTTTCGTGATGTGCGGTGGAGGTAATCATGTGTCTCAGTTGGTTTTGTGTAAAGGTCGAAAGAAATCATGTTTTGACAATCATTGCAAGTCAGCACGATATGTAAGAGTCTTAGTAGTGACCTTGGACTGACTTCGCCTGGGATGCCATATTTGCTCACAAGTCTGGCCATGGCGCGTTTTCCCTCCGAGTTGGGGATATTTGTATACAGTGACGTGACATCCATTGTTGCCAACAGAGATTGTGCCGGCAGTGTGCCCGCCAGTTCTAGATTGTTTATGAAATCGTTTGTATCTTTGACGTATGAATTGATTTTTGGTAAATGGATTTTGACATGTTCGTCTATAAAGCTACTGATGTGTTCAGTAGTATTGTGATTGCCGCTGATTATTGGCCTGCCAGGGACAGGATCCTTTTGTGTATGGATGTTGGGCAGAAGGTAGAAGCGGGACAGGGTTTGACAGTGGTTGGACATAATCCAAGTCCAGGGTCAAGCGTTGATCTTAGGGTGTCATTACCTGGGAGTTTGGAAGGTTAACAACAAATGGTTTATGGTTGGAATGCATGAGTATGTTTATATGAATTGAACACATTTAACGATAGTATGTTGGAGATAGAAGCAATGTATGAAATGGGTGAATTGATGATATTAGTAATATTGTGATTAGAGTTTATCATTATATTAGAGTCGCTAAGAGTTTGTAACCTGTTGGATGATCTTCTCTTTGCGGTTGTGTGTTTGTTTTGTTTTTAACCGCTGTTGCATATTCTGTTTGTTTTTCTGGGTTTCTTTTTATACACCCGCATAAGCGGGGTCGTATTATGTGAAAGCGGGTTCGTATTATGTGATGGTGCTCGCCGTCCGTCTGTCCGTCTGATTTCTTCTCCGGAGCAGATCTCGAAGAGTTGAACCAACACTCACTCGTTTTGTTTCAGCAATTCATTTTTTGTTTGTTGGTAGAGTTTAGCGTAATACTGTGGAGTGAACTGCTTGTTCCACTTCTCCATCTGGCTATGGAAACCCCACTTTCAGGTGACACATGCATTCTGACAACGTAGTGGAATGATCCTTCATTAGCTCATATAGTTTAGAAACAATCAGCTTTGGTGTTTTTCACAATTTTGTCCCAAAGGGTTTTGAAATCGCAATCACCAGTGGGAGCGTGGTACTTAGTGTTAAATTGTAACAAAGTTGGTACCGCATCACGTTCTAGAGGCGTTTTGAGTTTCTCCATCTTTAATTGTATTCTAGTGTATTTACACGCGTTGTTACGCCACTGTTTATACGTACTCACAAATTTTTCCAGAATTGAAGGTTTGTTTGGATTCACGTTGAAAAATTTGAATATTCTATTATGGAGTCGGAGCAGAGTTCGGGAAGGTGGTCCGCCTTTGCTGCTTCTCTAGTACAAACACAACTTTTTGTTAATAATATAATAATAAATAAAGTTTTATTGTTTGCACATCAATGGGCTGTATTGCAGGCTTGTAAAACTAAAATAAATTGTACTTCACGTATATAAACTTATAATTAAGTTTTGAAGCAGTTCCGCAGTTAACAAAATTACGTGTCTAAAAATGGAGATCAACTAGCGATGTTATCTTTCAGCCAAGAGCGTAGTCGGAACTTAACTAAATCACATCATGCACAGCCTTATATACAATAAAAGTGGATCCGTACATGGATGTATTTCTCAAGCCAGTCATTCCAGTGATATATTTTCAAACACAATTTTCTCTTAGCCTCCAAATGGACTTACATTCGCTGAGAAAAATGTTAATTTTCTTGATGTATCACATTAACACTTTAACCCTCGAACTTGTTCAAAAGAATTTCACTTTTCTCATAAAATGCCCATTTGCAGAGCAAGAACAGACTGTTTTGAAAATTTACCACTGGAATGACTGGCTCGGTTATCAAGCCAGTCATTCCAGTTGTAAATTTTCAGAAATAGTCTTGTCTGCAAATGGGCATTTCTCAAGACCACTGCAGAAGCCGTTTTGGCTGATATAGTGTTAAATGGTTTAAGAGTAATTAAAAGGTAGATTTTTAAATATTTATACAGTAGAAATTATTCACTATCATTCGATTATTTAATTTTTAATCATATAAAATCATGACTTAAAAAATAATCGTGATTTTCGATTTAATCACATAATCGTGCAAGCCTAGTTACAAGGAAATGTAGATTCCTTGGCCTGCAAATCGGTATTTCTTGGCCTGCAAATGGGTATTTCTTGGCCTGCAAATGGGTATTCCTTGGCCTGCAAATGGGTATTTCTCATGAAAACTGGTAAAGATCATGGTCAAAATTGGTCATGAAAATGTTTGTTTATTCAATGTCCATCTGCAGGCCTAGAGATAACTAATTTTAAAATTTTACCATTAGAATTGATAAATCGGTGATCGAGCCATGCATTCCAGTTCTAAATTTTCAATAATAGTTATCTCATGGTCTTCAAAGCGACATTTCTCAAAGCAAATACAGAAGCTGTTTTTTGCTGGCTTGACCAGTATTGGGTAATTTAATGTCTACTTGAATGAGAAGCTGTTGAAAAAATCTTTTGGAGGTTTCAATGCAATACACAATGGATAGTTCAGAAATCATGCTTAATTCCTTGGATTGATTACATTGATTAAATTATTATTCATTTCTCTTTTCCAGACACACCCCGCTGTAACAACAGAGTCTGTTGCTAAGCATTTAGCATCGTTCACGGGAGGTGATTTTAAGCCGCTAAGAGGCAAAGGACTCAGTAATTTTATGTTTGTTTCTGCAGACTGCACTAACAGTAGTAATATGTTACTGGCATCTGCCCGACAATATTTACAGCAAAACCTAACACGATGACACATTTAAATAACAAATAAAATTAAATCTATTTATATATTCAAGCTGTTCTTGTTTCTCTATATATCTCTCTAGAATGGCATTATCAAGGCAGAGATATCACGTTGTCCATCGCAGGGTGGCATTTCGTTTAGTTCTTGTATTGTATCAATGCTCAAATCATTCTATCTTCTAGAGTTGTGCAATTTTTGCTTTAGAATCTTGAGACTGGCTTTTTAAATAGTAATTTTTTTATTAATTAATGACCCGTTACTGTGAAAGATGGGTGGGTCGTGCACATTCATGCATTGCATACATAACTAACAATGTCTTTGAATACTCATAGTAGATATTGTGGGTAAGATTGTTCAGGAAATGTAACATTGCTAAATGTAGTTTGGTAGACATCATATATTATGTACATTCATGAAGACAGCTGTTTCTTTTTATCCGTATGCTAATTGCCAATACTACACCTCAATATTCGATTTTATGTGCATGTGCAAACGCCAAATCATATATCAGTGAAGACTAATTTATGAAAATCTTTATTAAATACTAAAGCCATACAATTTGTACAACTTGACGAACTATTAAGAGTTTTCAACGGACTAAAGCATGTCATTCATGACATAATTGATTATGACATAAGCATACATGTGACATAGTTGATTATGACATAATATGCTTGACTGAAAGACTCAGGATTCCTCTATTAAGTAACGTCAAAAACGTGAAAGAAACATCACTGGAGCAGCACTTTAACCCTTTGAACTCTGAATGACCAGAAATGACAAATTGTTTGCAAGCTAAGAAATACGAGGTTGAGAAGAGGAAACTCTCTGTAGCCATGGAAAAATAGGGTACCGCTCAGAAATAACTAAACATGTGTCCAAAACATGCCTAAGGCAGCAATTAGGACTGCAACAATGTATCATGTATCGTGATATCACAATACAATAAGCGTATCGTGATACCCTTCACTGTGTATCATGATAGTTAGAAACACTATAAAACAGTTTACCTCCATGCACTTTGGTTTACCAGTTGGCTTTATATGATAGAAAACTTAACCCTTTCAATGACAAATCCCTGAAAAAGTAAATTCCTTTCAAGGTAAAGTATATTTTGCTGAATATTTTGAAATTAATATGACTGGATGCCATTGCTGCCTAAGGCAGCAATGGCTTCCAGTCATATTAATTTCAAAGCTGCAATGACTTCCTGTCATATTAATTTCAAAATATGTAGCAGCTTTCCTGTATCTTTGCCATGAAACTGAGATACAAGGAATTTATGTGCAAAAGCGCTACGTTAACATTTGCATTTTATTGGTGTTTCTCCCCAAAACAGATTGTTCCTACTGTTGTACTGTTAATTACGTACTTTGTTTATTTTAATAGGTTTTTTACGCATCGTTTGTTATGTATCAAAACACATGATCGGATATGGAAATTTTTTATTTCCGAGGTATACTGTATCTGTGCTTATAATTATGTTAACAATGACCTTGTTTATTTGCTTCACAGATCATTGTTGTTGCTTTGCTGAGCAACAGAGACTTGGGCCATACCAATTTTTGTTTTGTTTTACAAATCTAAATCCTAGCTTAATATTTCCATATGCAGAAAAAACATTCTGGAATTTTAAGGCATTATTTTCAACATTCTTTCCATCTAGCAATTTTTCGCAGCCAGATCCTTATCACTCGGAATTCCTCAGAATTTTCTGTAACTCTGGAGCTTTGTTATCCCTTCAATGGGCAAGACGCTCAAAATGGCTTTGCAATGGTCAGGACTACTTTTGAAATTTTACCACTGGAATGGCTGGCTCGTTAACGAGCCAGCCTTTCCAGTGGTAAATTTCCAAAAATAGTCGTCTCTTGGCCTGCAAATGGACACGAATTGAGAAACTGTTTTGGATTTTCTTGATTAAACTTGACAATAGACATTTCCAAGTTTATCCAGCCATCATATGATGTCATAATCAGCTACGTGACATGTAGCATGACATCATAATGTATGACGTAGATAAGTACGTGGGCGGGGCATAACTAAAACTGGAAAGGTCCATTAACACGATGAAATGATTAATACTGTAATAGCTTAAAACTGCTGAGCATGAAATTGTGCATTTTTAGCTCGCCTGCGAAATAAACGAGATATTGTCATACCCTGCACATCGTCCGGCAGTGGTGGTGATGGCAGAGGCCAATTTGCGTTATCTCAACTTTTTTGTTTATATTTCATGTCTGGTTAATCATACTGGACCCTGTTTATATTTCATGTTTGGTTAATCATACTGGACCCAAGCTTGGACACATGCTTCCGTAAAATGACACGGTATCACATAGCGACCTTGTGGTCAAAAGGTCAAGGTCGCTGTGACCTTGGTTTTCAACATTAACATTTTCGGTTTAGCACAACTTAGCAGTTTATATCTCATCTTTGGTTAATCATACTGGACCCAAACTTGGACATATGCTTCTTTACAATAACACATCATCACACAATGACCGTGGGTCAAAAGGACAAAGGGTAATGTCACTGTAACCTTGGTAAAATGTGTGTTTTCAACATTAACATTTTCCATTGGGGTCAAAAGGTCACTGTGCCATTGGTAAAAACTTAACGTTTTAAATATTAACATTTTGCATTTAGCTGACCTTAGCATTTGAATCTCATCTTTGGTTAAGCATACTGGACACAACCTTAGATAGATACTTTCTTATAATTGGAGGGCATCATACAATGATGTGATCAAAAGGTCAAGGTTATTGTGACATTTGTAAAAATGTGGGTGTGTGGTGTTTGGCTCAACTTAGCAGTTTATATCTCATGTTTGCTTAATCTTCCTGCACCCAAGCTTGTATACCATTTATGAAGAAGCTAAATGTCAAACAAAGGTTGCCTAGAAGAAGAAATGATTACTCCAGTATCAGGATGACAAAGAAAATCACAGCTGACAAGGGCCGAACAGGTGGTCATCTTCAAATTATGCACTGATCACAAGAGGATGAGATCCCATCTGTTCCACAAATTCAGCATGGAGAAACATACAGGCATCCCTGTAACTCAGGCACCATGACAACATAAGACATCGTGGCCGGGCAGCCGCTGTGCGTTGTCACCTGCTCAGGGTGGAGGGGGGGGGGGGGTCATCACGCAAGTCCACGTAAATGTTCTCGAGCTCCATACGGTGATCCGGCGTGGCTTGGTCAGCCAGTCGGAGGGTCTCCATCATATCCAATTACTGGAGGTTGGTGGCAGTAAATCTACTGGAAGTTGGTGATACACAGTGTGGGCTTTATGTGGGTATACAGGATGAAGAGAGCCACAGGTGGTCTTCCAACCTTATCTACCTACGTACAGCTAAACAGAGATAGCACGACAGTACAGTGTTTAATAATTTAACATTTAAACAATGATTAGCTTGATGACCATCGCCTCCATAAATACGTCCTTTATCGCATTCGGGTGGTGGAAAAATGAGCGCGACATGGCGGATTAAGCTTGTCAATCGAGGCTAGAAAATTGACGTTCTTGTGGCAAAAAAGTGTATTGCGAGGAAGTGGAGGTAGTTGTTCTAGCGGTCTCAGAACTCGAACGAACGATGTTTGAGAAGCCCGGGTAGAAGTTTTGGCAGAGATAGATGATCATCCGCGTGTCCATTCTCTGGGCATGGCAGCATGGATGGGGGCAGCATCCTGATAAGCCCGCTCTAATGTAGTGGTAAAGGCGTAATGATCGTAAAGGAGACACAAGCAAAGGCGAGGGGTGCATCTCATGGCCTCTTCAGGACAAAAGTGAATCAAACGTAACAGTTGGACAGTGCTGAGGTGAGAAGTTGGAATGCTGGTCGGGCTAGGGTCATCCTGGATGACAAGGGGTGGTGAACTCGGAAGTGAGGCAGGGTTATCTGCAGGTGTGGATGCAGTGGGAGCCGGAGACGCAATGACTAGCCTAGATCAAGATGAAAAGTCGCTGTCGGAAAATGATATTTCCATTGGTTAGGCGGTGGGCGGCACCATAGAAACAACCAATTGTCGCAACAGGATGGGTAACAATGGCAGGAGCGATGGTGGTAATGGTTATGGCTAGCGGTGAGATGATGGTGGAAGAGGGGACTGGTGGACTATTATCGCTGGTGACGATGTCAGCAGGTTCAGAAGGTGTCGGAATGGAAGGAACAGTCGTCGAATCAGCCGGAGCGGAAGAAGCAGCAGTCAGATTGGTCAGAGCTGAAGATAGTTCGTCGGCCTCAAGTTGCTGAGTGGCGACTTGAGTGATCTTTTGCATAGGAAACGGAAGATCATGCTCACCTGGCGGAAGGATGATAGCATGGAGCACATACTGTTTCTTTTGGGCATGATGCTGTGTGTGGGGCAGTGACATAAAGACGACAAGAAAAGTCATGCGCACTGCTCGGACACCATATGTTGTTCTTGATGCACTCTAAGGTCATTGGTGTGAGTGAACAAGGCCGGACACTCTGGACATAGGATGCGTCCGGGGTACATTTTGTTTTCACGTTCTCAGAGATAGGAAATCGGAGTAACCGCTGGCAAGTCTGAGACGGAAAAGAGTCGAAATGATGATTTTACTTATATGTGGTTATGGCGGAGGAATCTTAATTAAAAATTCCTGTAAAATCCTGCGCATGGGAGGTAATAATCCAGGATATGAATATGAGATGAATGGCAAAGAAGGCAGGATCACATTTGAGGCAGTGTCTGTCGAAAAGAAATTAGGAGTACATGGAGACAACGAGCTGTACATATCGAAACCCAAGCAAATAATGCAAACTGGATACTCGGACTGATAAGGCGGTCATATGTCTACCTAGACCAGGAAACTGACGAAGCTGTTCACCGCCCTAGTAAGGCCTCACTTGAAGTACTGCAACCCTGTGTGGTCGCATAGGTACATCAAAGATGCCAATCTCTTGGAAAGTGTCCGGAGGATAGCAACAAGGCTAAATACAGGGCTGTCCTTACTCTAGTATGAAGACAGACTAGCAGCTTTGAAACTCCCCAGCTTGGTCTTCCATCGTGCCAGATGGAATATTATCAAGGTCTACAAGTTTATGCATGTAATATATGGCACGAGGAGTGACATGCCGTGTCTTGATAGATATGGAAAAACTTGAGGCCATTCCATGAAATTGAAGAAGTCCTACAGCAGGACAGCACCGAGACAAAACTTCTTTGCCTCAAAGGTAGTTGAAAGATGGAACTCGCTACCAGACCATATAGTTACTGCGCCAACACTGAACAGCTTCAAGGCACGTTTGGACAAGGAATGGTCCCAGCATATGTACAGCCTAGAGTAAACTGTATTTTATAAGCACTGCATGGGCCACGCTTGGTATCCGAGCGAGCCACAAGTAAATTATCTACTTTTACAGAATCGATTATGCTTGGTCACTACATATACACAAGTTAATTTGAAATTCCTTAGACTAGCGTGGTATCCACGATAGTAAAATTAACAAGTACTGTAGGTCTATTAAAGTCGATTAGGGCCAGTGGTTAGACAATTGCAATGCTTTTCTTAGCAAGCATGGTAGCATGATAGGCGAGCAAATCAGTAATGTAAATGCAGTATAAATGACTATAGTTAGTGTACAGAAACTGTATGGTCAAGTACATGTAAATAAGTGTCGCAAGTCTATTAAAATCAATTAGTGCCAGTGTACAGAATGTGTAATGTTAGAAATGTATTAAAAAATGTTTAATAACCAGTACTAGTGCTAGTGTTTACAGCGTTTGTAATGCTCTTTATAGGCTAGCGTTGTATCCGCGATAGCCGAGCACATAAGTATTATAATTACACTAATAAGTATTAAGAGTGCATTGAAATTGTCAGGTCAACAGTGTATAAAATAACAAATAACCAGTTTTTGTGTTAGTGTATGGTAAATTGCAATGCTAGAGCTGTCTAACCCTTTGAACCCAAAAGACAAAATACGAATAATCGGTTGCATTAAATAAAAATTAGTATGGTGGGTATTCTGAAATTGGTGGGAGTGGACGCTGTTGCTCCCGATTGCAGCAATGGGTTCCTGTCGGATATGCTTCAAAATGTCCAACAGCTCACCTGTACTCTTGCCTTAAAATATGATTATGGATCTCCAGAATTTAAAGGGTTAAACTATATAAACATGAATGAAATCTCGCCATTTCCAGGAAATGTGTATATACTGGACATACATTTATTATGTAACCTATGGCATAGTGTGTATATTGTATGTATACACTGTAAAGATAGAAATGATATAGTGAGAGCATGTATAGGTAAAAAACCCACAAGGATCAGCTGACAAGCCGATGGCCTATTATTTTTGCAGCCATATATGATATCATATCATATCATCTCAAAAACAGGCGTCCTTTCCAAATTTTAATTCCTCTTAAAATATTGAGTGGCTTTGATAAACGAAATCCATATATGCATGACGTAGGTGGCGGTCTAAAGACGTCAATATCATATAGTGCGTAATCGTGCGAATTTTATCTTTTGTCCGCATTCTTAAGGTTTTTAATTAGAGGGTACTATTTTTCATGGCAGCAGAATTCATATTGTTTTTTCATGGAAATGGGGTCAGACTAATTTCACTTATTCTTCCTCGATGTTTAGGACAAGTTAAATCCAGGGACAATAATATAGGCCAAGCGATGTGGTTTGAAAAGGTTACATTAGACAATCAAGTGCATAGCATTCCCTGTCTCTCATTTGTTTTATAACTAGTGATAGCCTGTATCAGTTGTGGCATAAAAGGTTTTTTTATCCAATTCAGCGCATAGTGTAAAAATATTGCGCAGTGGTTCATGGCCCATGATTTTACGAGGGGACGATGTCATGCTATGGTTTTGGGAGCGTTGCCTGCTCTCATACCCATTAAATGATGACGGGAAGGCATGGTGCTATCATGACGCGTTCATATGTCACTATTTACAAAGGGTCTGGTTACAGGGTGGCGATGAAGGTCTTGGTAGCACACCGCTGTCAGGGGACGCAGTGGCTGGTACAATATTTTATGGAAGCGTCTATCCCTATCCGAGGGAACTGAGACTTTATTCGCTCCAATGTCCAATCATGCACGAAATGTCCCGCACAGTAAGGTCGTTGTTCAAGAATGGATTCACGGTAACTCTGGGGTACTACAAGACAGTTTTGGTAGTAAAGCAGTCCTTCATCTAAACAGCATTCTGTGAGTCGTTGATGATAATACTTGGTAGAGCTTGAGGCGGGGGATACTTGTTCACAAGAGGGGTATTCATGCAGCCAGCTCATTACTGGTCCAAGATGAGTGCCCCGTACCTGGGTGATGCACAGATGATTTACATCCCAGTGCACCGCGCAAAATTGCGGAAACAGTAATGATTTGCTTCCCACTATTCCTATCTGACTGGAAATGTCTGCAGATGTAGCCATAGGTGGGTGTTTGAAATAGTCCGATGTTTCATGGGGTCTAGGCTATTTTCGAGACAGGGAATTGCCATGCAGCTTGCCAGTGGCAGTGAATAGCTTCAAACCGGGTACTCTGGAGGGTCTCTTGCCAGCGGGCAATTTGTCCCTCAGGTTTTCATAAATTTTGGAGCCAACACAAAGATGCAGTTCCTAATGTAAAAGATTTGCTGTAAAGCAAAAATTTGCAATACGAATGGACATTGGTAAGGAGCTCAAGCTTGGTGGTGGTGTAGTGGCATTCCGTGCGGGAAAGACGTCTGGATCCATAGGTGATTACTTGATCATGTCTGTCACTATCAACCTGGGAAAGCATGGCACCAATACCAGTGTCTGATGCATCAGTATAGAGAATGAGCGGGAAAGACGCATACGATTGTGCGAGGACACGGACAATAATTAATTTTTTCTTCAACGGTCAAACGGCGGCCTCGCATTCTGGGGTCCATTAGAAGGGACAGTTTTTGCTGAATTCATGTACGTAAGTGTAAAATGGTATTGGCAGAGTCCAAGGAAACTATGAATTTCTGTAACGGAGGGCAGCATCTTCCATTCAGCTACTGCAACGATCTTGGCGGGTTGAGTAGATGCCATGACCGGAAACAACATGACCAAGGAATTCTACTTCCTCACAAAACAGATGGCATTTTAATTTTATGTTGCCGACGGCAAAACGGTTGGGTACCTCGCGGAAATTATTCACTGCTTCATTGAAGGTAGATCCAAAAACGATTACGTCGTCTAGATAGCAAAATCAGGTCTTCCATTACAATATTGAGTACTCGTTCCATCAAATGTTCAAAGATTCCAGTAGTGTTGCAATGGCTGTAGGGCAGTTTTCGGAATTGGAAAAGGCTGTCACGACAGACAAAGGTGGTCTTTTATTTGTCACAGTCATCCATTTCTATCTGCCAGTGTCCACTGTCTAAATCAAGGGTGCAGAACCCGGCGCCGCTGGCAAGGGAGTCTAGAGCATGCTCTATTGATGGAAGTGGGTAGGCGTCCTTGCTGCTGTAGTCATTCAGGCATCTATGGTCGATACAGAAATGGAAAGTGCTATCTTTATTAATGGCCAGAACGATGGGACTTGCCCAAGGTGAGGTGGATGTGCTTCCTGTTCCTTCTGTATGGGAAGGTGACGGATGGGTTCTTAATGGGGTGGTAGTTACCTGTGTCAATGCTATGGCGTATTAAATGCGTAATCACTCAGCAGTGTGTAGCCCTTCAGTCACACATAGAAAGCGGTCCTGTAGGTGTGAGGGTAGTAAGAACGCTGGACTGGTTTCTACCTTGGGGGACGGTGTGGCGTGTGGGTTTGTGAATAATCATCATGGATGGTGTCGATGTCGAAAGCACAGCCACAAATTTGGCTGGCCTCTAAGGTAACAGTCTGAGTGGAAACGTTAAAAACTCTGTAGGGGATGCGGTCAGGGTCATGAAAGCTGACTGAGGTGTGGGTTTAATGCAGCGACCCAAAGAATTTCTTCGGGTCAAGGGTGGCAGTTCTAGAAAGAACGAGAGTGCAGGTGTTATAATGTGCAAAGATTTCGCCCAGAATGACACAGCATCTGTCAATTTTCAATTCTTACCGGGTGCAATGTACTATAGCTCCGTAGCCCCTCAGGAAGTCGATCAATGCAGGTCAATGTATCATTTGCGATGTTGACTACAATAACTCGCTGAATAAACCGGGAGTCTTCTATCTGTATTGTGAAGTAGGCAGTTCCTTAACTTGCAGGGGGTCCTAATGGCGCCACAAAGGTGAGTACTTGTGGCTACTAAAGGCAGCCGTGGGCCTTCTGGTATGGTGGCGTAAAGGCGGTAACTGTGGATGGTGATGGTGGCTCTGGTGTCGACAGTGCCAAAAGCCTGAGTGCCATGGATGACACAACTGCACTGAAGTCAACTAGAACGCGATCAAAATATGGTTGCGTGGTCTGTTTTTGTTGAGAGGGTCATGCGACTCGGCAGGGGTAATTTCCTTAAAGGGGTAAGCTTGACTGGTGAAATTGATCTTGAGGTTGGGGAGACTTACATGTTGGGGCGAGCTTCTGATATCGTTAGCTGGGGAATAGCTTATAGCGAAGGTGGCACCTCTAGGAAGCTTGGGCCTAAAGACCTGAATGGCTTTAAATCATTCTGCGGGTAATCTTGCATTATTTTGAGCTTCTCATTCTCCACGGTTTCTGTATTGTCCATGGCTCGAGCAGCATGGGCCCTCTTTTCAGTACCCGGTATGAGGGCAGTTTTGTGCCCAGTGTCCACTATGCCTACAATGGTCAAATGTGTTGGATGGTGGTCGTGCAGGAGTCTGTTCGCTAGGTGTTTGAAAGGGTGGGCGGAGATTTGGCTGTGGCTGAAGGGGCCTGAAAGATGGCTGAACAGGCCTAGGGGTCCGGTTCATTTCTTCCCTGATCCACTGCACGATACAGAAGCTTTGGTTACGGTGGTTTTCTGATTCTCATGTTCCTCATGCACATTTTAAATGCGGCAGATCATCCAGCATTGGGTGGCCTAATGATCAAGGAAGTTGTTTATACGAATGAGTGTATTCGTGAGTTCTGTAATATTCCTAATGTTAGCCTGATACAGACAGTCCTTTTCAGGTTGAGTGGTCACTTAGCCCTTCGATGAAACTATCTATCAGTATGGAATTGTGGGACTCTCCATACAAGGAGCCATAGGCTCAGGTCACAAGTCTGTGGACATGAGCAGCTAAATTTGGTATAGTTTCCTTTGTTTCCCATCGCATGGCGCATAACAATGTGCAGCTGGTTTCTGCTTTGGCGCTATCGCCAAATCTCTTGCAAGGTGACGCTAAGATGGATGAACATGGGCAGACTATCCATTCGCATGTCAGTAAGGACATGAATCGGTTTCCTTTATGGCAGGTGCCGAGTTATATGCCTTTGGTGGCACTATCCCATCTATTAATGTCTGCAATCAGGCGAAACTGGTAGACTTAATTCTTTCCCAGAGGTACGCCATCATATTCGGGAAGGATTGGTGTTTTTGTTCCGCAATATCTGTAGTGCGGCGGGAGTCACGGAGTTGTTGATGATAGATTCCAGGATCTACATGGGTATACATCACTATCATCAGATGGCATTCCATACAGTAGATTGGCTTCTTCCATCCGGATGATCTCCGAAGGAAGGTATGTTTGCAGTCGAGACTGATATTGCCTTTGTATGGCTCGCCATGGTAGTTGGTAATTTCCGTCTTCTGGCCACGTAGTATCGGGTGGACGAGTCAGCACTCAGCATTCTGGGATGGCATCTGGCAAGTATAAGGGGCATCAGTGATGCCATTACGGCACCCCATCGGGCACCACTTGTGGCCGGGTGGCTGCCATGTGTTATTGCCTGTCCGCGGTGTGCTGGTGCGCATAGAACGGATGTCCAATCATCGCACAAGTTCATATACACATTCTCGTGCTCAGGGTCGGCCAGAGGGCGATCCGACGTGGCCTAGTCAGCCAGTCAGAGGGGCTCCATCACAGCCAATTCCTGGAGGCTGGTGGCAGTAAATCTTGGGGCTTGTAACGTCGTTGCTACCGGGTTCCATCACAAATAATTGCTGGCCTAAACGGTTCGAGACATGCGAGTCCAGTCGAGCAGACCAGACATGGCCTCTGGTGATTGGTCCATCCTCGAAAAGGGGTGAACCGGACTCTTCCCTGCCATCATTGACGGTCATTGTCATGCAAGTGAGAAGAGCAGGAGTCGCCACCATCGTGGAGCCAGTGTAAGTGGTCGGTCCGTGTTGGTTCGAAATACTCACTGGTCGGTGTGTGTCCTCCGGGGTAGGGTTATCCGAGGGGAAAGGGAGGGCGGAAGGTTACGATATATGGTGCACGCTTGATTTGTGTATAAAGGATAAAGAGAAACACAGGTGGTCTTACGATTTTATCGACCTGCATCCCAGTTATGGGATTCTCTCTCTAGGCCGCTACTGTGTCAGAGAAACGTCAACGGGACTGAATGCGAGAGAAATAGTTCGTGGAGGTGGTGGATCCGGGTTAAGAAGGGAAGCCTCCTGCACAGTATTTTCAGTTGGCAGAAAAGTGCACGATTGAGGTGGCGAGAGGATCAATTCCCATCCTCATCGTCGGATATTGCATAGTTTTCCTACACTAATGGTTGTTTGGGAGGCAGAAGGGCATATTCGAGTGGTGCATAGCTGTCTCTTGGGCATTAACTTAAAGGGGACAGAAAGGAGGAATGGGGAATTTGGCTTGGACAGAGACGTCGGAAGTTCCCCATATAGTCGGTCTGCCGGCACTATCATCCTTTTTCGTCTATATATAAGGTGTTAATCGGTCGTCAACGTCATTGGCACTGGTTTTGTAGTTGGCTATTTTCCGCTTAATGCGGAAAGGGGCTTATGCTTCTACTTTGGTGTGGGGATGGAAAAAATGTCCTCACTTTGACGTTTAGTGGACACCACCTGGTTGATCCGATGTTCTCTGCAGTCGTCTGGAGGTGGTCCTTCTGTGTGTTCTTAACTTAAATTTAGGGATCGCGCATGAGGTGGTAGTTTTAGAGAGCGAAGTGGTTAGCGGCTACGGCCTCCATCGGCTGCAGAAGGACGCTATCCATTAGATTATGTGAGAACCTCTACCCTCGCAAAGTCAGGTGAGTCATCCCTTTGAAGATGACGACCCCCCTTGAGTAGCGTCATGAAAGACTTGATGGAGTCCAAGAACGACTTGACCGAGATTCATGTTTGGCTTCTAACTCGTGTAATTAATAGGAAATCATTTAAGGAATCTCTTTCGAGTCTCAGTGTCACAGCGGTCTAATGCGATGGCTGTCTGAGGTAACCACAGTCAACTAAAAAACAGCTCCGGGTGACCTGACAGTTATCCGAGTTCAGTCTCCAAAATAGAAGGTGATAACCGCGGAGTCACGCAGCTAATCATGTTAGCGTGATGGTTGGCCGGGCGTCGCAAAGAAAGAGAGTCGCTAATCGATGGATAAGATCGTGCCATGGTGAGTTCCTTTTTAGGCATGTGCTCAAGGCATACTAGTAGCTGTTGCAATGTTTAAGCGGCAAAGTCTCTTCTAATGGAGCGGTGTATCAACGACTTTGACGACCGTGGGCAGAGATAAAGGAATGCGGGTCACAAGACAAGCTAAAAGCTAGATGCGCAAAAATCGTGCCCGACGGGAATACGTCCAAGGGCATTGGTCTCAGCAGTGCACATCGGACGTGCCGTTGAGATCGTTCACAGCAGGCGGGGGAGGCAGCACTCGAGAAAAGAGCAGAAAAAGGCGAGCTGAGCAATGTGGCGAACCGGAGACTCAGCTTTCCTTAGCCTACAACTAATAGCTACTCAAAAGTGGCTCTCAGGCCTGCTAGAACGAGCTCGGATTGCGGTGTCGGTCCGCTGGCATCTTTCCATTTACGGGAGTTCCAAGTGAAGTGCGGTGAGCCTAGTTTACTAAGTGGGGGCGGGGTTGGAGGGGGGGTTGGGTGTGAGTGGGACCATTTTGGCAGAAAAAAGCATCCCTTCACAGTGCTATTATATTTCTTCATGCTGCCCCGAGCACATAGGACGCCACCCACGAATTTAGTGGTTACGGCAGACATCTTAGTAAATATCAGAAAGGCGACACGGCTTATGACTAATATATATCTTCATGCAAAGCGGATCGCGAGATCGGCATCTGAATTATCTAGATTGTCCTGAGCACAAAGAAAGTTTTGTGAAGTCAGGCGTATGCATGTTCGTACGAGAAGGACCGTCGGCTGGAATCGTCAGCGACGAACTCGGACCAGAAGTTTCTTCATGTCGCTTCAAGCAGAATTGACTGTATTTATACAGGCCGGTTATGCATCTCATTATCTTTTGGCAAATGGCTAGCTTCTTAGAAATTCCCTCAGCCAATCGGGGGTCGACGGCCCGAGAGTGAGAGATCCAGCAGCATCTAAGCGAAAAAGGATAGCTGAGCAAGTTCACGCTTCGAAAGTTGAGCTGCGCTTGTGGGCAGATTCTTTGGTTGTAGTTTTCAGAATAACTTCATGAATATGATTTCTAAAAAGTGGGCATCTTCAGCTTTCCATGAATACTAAATACGCATAGTGGCATTGTGATCAACGGCCGCTATTCGAAGAGGAAGTCGTGGCTAAAGGTTGTGCAAAGTGATCATTTTCAACTCGGATGAAAATAGTCAAATGGGACCTCTTTCCAGATCCTCTAATATGTATTATTTCAAATTTTCACATAAATCCATGTAATTTTCTTAATAATTTGAATTCTTTTTTATCACTAATGCTTCAATACTGCGACCTTTGACGAATATAGTGAGAAGCGCAATGTCTTATGATTTTATTAATAAAATTATTTTTAAATTAATTAATCTGGAAGAATACATCGAACTGAAATTCGTAAGTGTCTCAGTCCCCCGTGTAAATTGACAAGGTGGGTTGTTCCTACCAATCACGAAATGTATTAATGAGGCGGGCCCACCCCACCAGCTAAACTGTTATGCTGTTCTTGGTCCACGTTCAATTACTAGTCCACAGCCAACCTATAATGGAATACTCTCAATTGCAACAAGCCGGGTCAGGTGGGCTTGTCCTACCAGCCCCACAAGCACATAAACAACTATTGTAATAATGTAAACGTACTGCTAAGGTGGGTATGTCCTACCATTTAAGTAAGCTAATTATGCGAGTCAGCCTTACCAGCCCCAACAGGTCGCTAGGTGAGTTCTTGCTGTATTTATGTCATATGTTTTAGTACCAGTTACCACGAAACGTATTAATAAAACATATTGTATATATCTCCACACATATCAATCTGGAAGAATACACCGAACTGTAATCGTAACTGTCACAGCCCCCCCCCCCCCTCCCCAATTAAGTTGACAAGGAGGATTGGTCCTACCAATCACGAAACGTATTAAAAATATATATTGCATATATCTCCACACATATTAATCCAGGACAGGTGGGCGTGTCCTACCATCTATATGAGGCTACATGTGCACTGATAAGGTTGGTCTGTCCTATCATTCAATCAAGCTTGCATGGAGGGTCAGGCTTTCCACCCACATAATGTAAATATATGTATATATTGTACATTTGAATAATTATGCTTATTGTAAGTCGTTGAGCCAGGTGGGATTGTCCTACCAGCCCTTCAAGCCACATCGTGAAGACCAGAGGTTCCCGCACTTCGATCAAGGATGTATATTTGTACATTGTAAATCGTACATATACCACAGCAACCCTATAATACAAACAGTAAAAAAAGAAATTCAACCATTATCCGCGCATTGCACAACCAACCACAGTAATGAAAAAAAAATTAGATCGGCAATAGGCCAAACATGGCCTCCAACGTCGCAACAGTCAATAATCAACGACGTCATGAATGACATAGCTAAGTTCGTCATGGACGCATAATTGATGACAGACTAAGCGTTGTTGTCCGAATTGTATGGCTTTACTATTTAATAATCATGCTGTTGAACATTTTGAAACTAATTTTCCTGGACGCTGCAGCAACAGCACCCACACAAATTAGTTTCACAATATTCAACAACTTACCTGTATAGTTTTCTCGAAATTAATATTCAGGGAGTTCAGGGATCAATCATTCATAACACAGGCTAAGTGTGGGTGCAGCTTAGCTAGAGGTGGGTGGGGCATAGCTAAAACTAGAATCATCCATTGTTGAATCCAATCCAGTCGCTCAAGTATATGATGTCATAATCAATTACGTCACATGTAGGCTGGTGTTACAATCAAAACGCGTAATGAATGACGCAGCTAAGTTCGTCATGAACTTTTAAAAGTCTCTCAGTTGTATGAATTGTATGTCTAATAATTTAATGAACATCCTGTTGAATATTTTGAAACTAATTTTACTGAGCGCTGTTGCTGCCATAAATAGCAACAGCATCCAGTCAAATTAGTTTCAAAATATCCAACATGATGTTCATTAAATTATTAGCCTGTATATCTATCTTGAAATTGGAATTCTGGCAATTCCGGGATCAAAGTATATAATAAATCGATGCAACGCATGGGCGGAGATTAACCCTTCAACCGTTGAATTTGTTCAAGAAAATTTCAATTTTCCCATAGAAAATGTGCATTTGCAGACCAAGAGAAGACTATTTTTTGACAGTTTACCACTAGAATGACCGGCTCGGTTATCGGGCCAGTCATTCCAGCGGTAAATTTTCAAAAATAGTCTTCTCTTGGTTTGCAAATGAACATTTCTCAGGACCACTGCGGAAGCTGTTTTGGCGGATATGAGTGTTAAAGGGTTAACTCGAGATGGTCGGAGCATTGCTAAAAGTCGATTCATCCATCAGCATCAGACTGATCCAGACAATGTTGTATTCAGCTTACGTCTCTAGCGCCGTCTTTATTATAGTAGTGGGAGACATAATAATTTGTTCAATGTTTTAAATTTTGGTGATATGGCACCAAGAGAAAAGTTTGAAGAAAATGTTTAATAACGCCCCCAGATAACCTTTACGTACGTTTTTAAATCCAGATTTGAAAAGATTTTGAATGAAAAATTTAATAAATGGCTCCCAGATACCATTTACTTATGTTTTTCAGTCCAGTTTTGAGAAAATTGTAAAGAAAAAGTTTAGTAAATGGGCCATTTATTTAAGTTTGTCTGTCCAGCTTTGAGCATATTTTGAAGAAAATGTTTAGTAAATGGCCCACAGATACCATTTACTTAAACTTTTCAGTTTAGTTTTGAGAAACTTTTGAAGAAACAGTTTAGTAGATGGCCTCAGTTACCATTTACTTAATTTTTCAGTCCAGTTTTGAGAAAACTGAAGAAAAAGTTTAGTAAATTGGCCCAAGATACTATTAACCAAGTTTTTCAGTCCAGTTTTGAGACTAATTTGAAGAAAATGTTCAGTAAATCGATCCTACATAGCATTTACCTAAGGTTTTCAGTCTAGTTTTGAGAAAAATTTAAAGAAAATGTTTAGTAAATGCACCCCCCCCCCATACCATTTACTTAAATATTTCAGTGCATAACAACATGCAAGATTACGCTTGTTTTTCAGGAAAGCTTTCTAATTTCTTATCATCCCATCAAGCTGAACATGGTAAATGAAGGAATCCAGTTTTACCTATTCCCCACCCATCGCTAACTAAGCTTCACCCACACTTTGCCCGTGTTGGGATCGATCGATCCATGCATTCCCTGACTATCAATTACAAAAGAACCCTATCGAGGTAAGCTGTTGAATATTTTGAAACTAATTTGACTGCTTGCCGTTGCTGCCTAAGACAGCAACAGCGCCCAGTCAGATTAGTTTCAAAATATTCAACAACATGTGTATTAACTAATAAAGACACAGTTCGTGCAACAAAGCTTAACAATCAATTCCGTCATTAATGGACCTTCCAGTTTTAACTATGCCCCGCCCATCCCTAGTTAATCTCCTCCCACATGTCGCTCGTGTTGGGATCGATCGCTCCTTGAACTTCTTGACTATCAATTTACAAAAACTATACAAGGAAACGTTGAATATTTTGAAACTAAATTGACTGGGTGATGTTGATGCCTAACCCAGTCAAATTAGTTTCAAAATATTCAACAGAATGTTTATTAAATTCGTACAGCGTGTCGGACTATTACGTGTTAAAGACGGACTATATCGAATCATTCATGACGCCATGATTATGACGTCAGCCTACACGTTACCTAGTTGATTATGACGTCATATTATTGAGTGAGAAAATGGATTAATGAATTAAGCGTTCGTGTCGAACTTATCTACGTCATTCATGACTTCGGCATCAATGACTCCATCCTACACATTACGTAGTTTGGTTATGATGTCATATGAGTGATGCATTGGCGCATTATTATCGGCTCTCATTGAGATTGCATCTGCTGATTGAATGAGTGTAATGTTATCGGAATTAGAGCTAGTTTAGAAAATGTGATTTGGTACGTGAAAAGACAGCGCCATCGTCCATTAATATATCAGGGTGTGTAGATGTGTTGTCAAGTTTTGTCAATGCCCAGCCCATCCCGAGTTAAGCTCCGCCCACACCGCGCTCATGTTGGGATCGGTCGATCCCTGAGCTTCTTGACTATCAATTTCCAAAATAACTATATAGAGAAACCTGGTGAATATTTTGGAACTAATTTGACTGGGTGTTGTTGCTGCCTATTAATCATTTAAGGCGGACTATTTCGAATCTTTCATGACGTCACGTCACGTAGTTGATTATGATAGCATATGATTGAGTGAGGAAATGGATTTCTCATAAGAGGTATCTTGTTCCTGACATTTACAGACAGCAGTATTTTTCATTTCTGTCATTGATTTATGATACTTCGTGGGCTTGTCATATAGGCTCTTTTCTGGCATTTGCTCAAGTTCAATATTATTTATTTTTTGATTTATTTGCATGTACACGGATACTACAGGAAGTCCATCCAAGGCAATGCCTATAAGGTGCTGGACCCCTTATATATATATATATATCAAGACCATCGCAAACCGAAAACGATATATTAAAAAAATACAACAATAAAACAGCATTCACATAACTTACAATACATAAAATACAGATATGAAGCAATGAGCATGTTGTTGTTGTTGTTGTTAGTGGTGGTGGTGGTGGTGGTGGTGGTGTTGTCGTTGTGTTGTTGCTGTTGTTGTTGTTGTTGTTGCTGTTGTTGTTGTTGTATTATGCTGTCTATTCGCAATGACAAGACGCTCTGTAACAAACGTGTTAACCATTGCATTTGCTTTATCGAGTGCAGACAGAAGGCCATCCGGGATGTATTTCCGTGCAGCTGCTCCAATAGTACAGTTTACCACGTTAATGGGAAGGTTAAGCAAATTAAATGGATCAATGACTGTGCCGTCAAACATTAGCTCCATCTTACAAATGTTAGAATTGACCTTTCCAGTTTATCCATCCATCACATGACGTCATAATCAACTACATGACGTATAGGATGACGGTAGAATCATTACATCATGAATGACTCGATTTAGTCCGTCTTAAACGCTTAATAGTCCGTCAGGTTGTATGAATTGTATGTATTTAATGTTTAATAAACATGCTGTTGAATATTTTGAAACTAATTTGACAGCAACAGCACCCAGTCGATTTAGTTAATGGCAGCAACAGCGCCCAGCCAAATTAGTTTCAAAATATTCAACAGCTTACCTGTATAGTTTTCTGGAAATTGATAGTCAGGGTGTTGAGGGATCGAGTGATCTCAACAAGGACGAAGCGTGTGCGGCGCTTAACTAGAGATGGACGTGGCATAGCTAAAACTGGAGAAGTCCATCCCGCCTGTTTTAACGCCATTACATATTGATTTATTTGCCTTTTATCTGGAGTGTTTGAAGATATATTGATTCGAAAATTTTAAAACAATTAGCCCGGCCAGAAAACATCTAGCTAGGACGGATCATCTCATAGTTGGGCCGATAACACCACCATTACCTTCGAGTGTCTTGTTTTCCGTAGTCTCTAAACAGTATTCCATTCTAGCATCGTCGTGGGAGTTGGAATTTTGGAAACTACATCTTTCATATTTAAAAAACGAGAAACTCTGTTCGTTAATTTTATATATAGCACAAAATGTTGTGCCGCCACATTGAGTAGGCGGATCTGTTAATTTCCCAGCTAATATCTGTAGCACTATAATCAGGACACATCTCAACCTGCCACCATATATTCTGCTTTATGTTTAGCAAAGAAGTTTAGAAACATTTGAGTATTTACACTCTATCAAAGCCACATAAATAGTGCAATCGTTTTATCCAGAGCTGGACCACACTGATATTAGACCTGGTGGCTTTCACGTACGCATGCCATATATGGAATAAATTGGCTACGCACTGATTTACAAAATATGTGAGAAACTGTTTATGATCCAAATACTACAATCCACATGATGACAGGCCACTCACATGTTCGCACCCCGTCCTCAGCTTTTCACATCATTATTCATTATGTTTATCTTACTGCAAACACCCGGATGTCTCAATAAATCGTCCAGGTTATGCACACGATTCTGTTGAATGGGGAATGTTACCATGGTCGATTCGTAAAATGATGATGTATATTATGGATGATCTGGTGGAAGCTACTACCACTCACAGTAGAACTGGTAACCGTAAGGCTTGGGTTGAATATTTGAAACCATTATACCTTATTAGGTATGCTTTCCGAGCAGAGCACATTGGGGATTGTGGTTTACCTCTTCAGGTAGTGAAATGATCCCCTTGTTCCATACTGCTGGTCACCCTGCATATGCAAAACCTACCCACCTCTACATGGATCAGATGAAAGGCCTGGCCAATATCATGTATGCAAAGCACACCAGGATAGGAACAAATGTATTCTAGAGTCGAAACCTCAGTGACCAATTAATCGAACAAGAATTAATGTGATTGAAAAAAAATCTCCAGGTCTATGACTCGTGGTTGAGTTATCGCACATGGCACACTCAAAATAGGTGCACACAATGTAGTGTTGTATCTCGATCTGTTATGTCATGGACAAGGGACCTTTCCATTCTTAGCTATGTCTCGCTCATCTCTAGCTAAGCTCCACCCACACCTCGCTCGTGTTCGGATCGATCGATCTCCGAACCCCCTGACTATCGATCTCAAGAAAACTTTCAACAGTATGTTTCTTAAATAGCAAAGAATCACAAAGACATACAATTCATACAACGCGTCGGAGTATTTGAGATTTGGTGACTGTCTATATGGAACCCTTTGTGACGCAATGATTGTGGCGTCATCATTCACGCGCTGAGATGATTATGACGTCATACGAGGTTAGATGATGGGTGGATACTCTGGAAAGGTGAATTTCAGGGTGACCTGTAGTCACAAATGTTCGACTAGGATGTGCCCATGCTCGCTAGTATCTCAAGCTGGGATACCCGGATACAAAAGCCTGTGCCACCTTTTAGGACTGGTTGGATTTGTGCTCTCCATTCTCAGACAGAGAGCCTGAATATGCTGATCCGTAGGACTGTAGCAAAAGGTGGTGATATTGCTAGCAGGTGTGTAAAAATGAAGCAAGCATCTGCTCTTGGCATCAACGCTACTTTGGATATGGCTGGCCAAAGAAATACTGACATACGGTTGAACCGAAAAGATTGATTGAGTAGCATCAGTTGTGATAAAAAGAAAAGAACGATATGTGTATGTGGTGTTCAGATGGAGTTCCTTATCAATGAAGGTGAATGTATATTTAAGGATAATTTTGAGATTATTATCTCCTTCACGAGTTTGCTAAACAGCCAACATTCAATTTCAATAGAGGAAGAACGTGCCGAGTGCCGTGGTAAGCGTCCTCGTGTTAAGAATGAATGTCCGTTTTCGACTTCCTGATGGCGCACGATTCATCTTTGACGGGCGTCGTGCCCTTTAAAGCTGGAGCTGGCCTTCTGATCCCATAAACGACCAGCCATGTGGCCACTGTTTGTCCAATGTACTTGATCTCTATGGACCGGAGGCTGCGTTACTGTTTCACGTATATGACAGACTCACGCACGTACTCACGCACGGACGCAATCACCCAACCGAACACACACGTACGAACAGACACACACACGCGCGCACGCACGCGCGAGCGAACACACCACACGCACGCCGGTATGCCCGCCCGTCGGCACTCGCGCACACACACGCACGCACGCACGCACGCACGCACGCACGCACGCACGCACGCAGGCAGGCAGGCAGGCAGGCAGGCAGGCAGGCAGGCAGACACGCACGCACGCACGCACGCACGCACGCACGCGCGCGCGCGCGCACGCACGCACGCACTCACGCACGCACGCACGCACGCACGCACGCACGCACGCACGCACGCACGCACGCACGCACGCACGCACGCACGCACGCACGCACGCACGCACGCACGCACGCAAGAATACATCTAGAATGACGAGGGTGATAAAATGTTTACAATATGGAGACGTTTTCACACAGACAATCTACGGCATGCAGTTTGGGATATTATTCAGAATTGCTGTCATTTTAAATTAAATTTTATTTTTTCCACCAAACTTTTAATATTTAATATCCTGTGCACAGCAACAAGTTAAATTATGTGTATGTATGAAGCTGCATAGCTTGATTTAATTACATTTTATCTTCGCATACGCCCAGGTATCGGGGAATGCCTTTAATTAATTCTTTATTACTTATTGACAAATTTCTGGAATTTTATCAAAGGCTTGCAAAGCAACGCGGCAACAATGGCCTTTGAATCCTTTGGTGGCCAGATTTATTAGAGATACTGCTTACTGGATGAATCCACTGTTAGCTATGGCTCCGCCCATGATTTATACATCTTGGGCTCGATTTATATACTTTGACTCCTGAATTTCCAGAATCCCAACTTCATGGTAACTATTCAGCTAACTTGTTGAATATTTTGAAACTAAATTAACCAGTGGGGTGGGGTGGGGGGCGGGTTGTGGGGGGGGGGGGGTGTCGCTGTTGGCAGCATATGGCAACAACAGCGCACAGTCCAATTAATTTCAGAATATTCAACACAATATGTGTATTAAATGGTAAAGACATACAATTCGTACAGATGACGCACTATGTTAGCTTCATGACGGAGTATTGTCTGTCAGTTATGAGTGTGACGTCAACCTATATTTCACGTAATTGATTATGATGTCATATACTTCAGTGACAGATTGAATTCATCCATTGTAGTAAGGTAATATTAAAAAAATAAATGTATCTATTTTACTGCATTTCGCGAATATGAGAAAGCATGCCATTTCATTAAAATTTTCAAAAAACACAATATCCTTTCCCTCAACGCGATAATGAAATATGATAAAATCTACTTTATGTCATATAGGAAATGCGAAAAAGGCAGTGAAAAGTTGCGAAAACGCAATTTCCTTTGCCATAGCTATCCAATTAGATATGATAAAATCATGGCAAATTGCTGTGAATAGGAAGGAAAGGCTTGCTTATCAATGTTTGTCATCAACTAAACATAGGGGTATAAATTCAACGCGAGCTCGAGAGATAGATGAGCACATCTCTTGACGTATCTCACACAAGTAAGTATGTTAGATCTTTCTTTTTCAAATTGTACAAAATAGTTTTCACAAATTTTAAATGTTTTCCAATTTTTTACTTTTTTATTATACAGATAAAATATTACGAACATTCATATCGTGGATATAATCCATTTACATATTTTACCGTTCACTTAGAAGCAATTTTGTCTCCATATTATTATTATTGGCGAAAATTGGTATATCAATGTGTTCAGTTGCGCCGTCCGTATGTCTGTCTGTTTCTCGGGTTCAATCTCGGTTGAGCTAATATCTCGGCATGTCTTCACCCGCTTGGGACTATAGTTTGAAACTCCCTTCCATATATGAAGGGAATGGAGCACAATGATATTGAAGTCAACGGTCAAGGTCACTTTGACTTTGGTATAAAACTTTAATTTTTATAGTTAAGTTTTGCGGTTAACACAAGATCTCGGCATGCCTTCGCCCTATTGGGACTAAGCTTGGCGACATGCTTCCTTATATCAAGGGGATGGAGCACACTAATATTGTGGTCAACGTTCAAAGTCACTGTGACCTTGGTATAGAGCTCTACTTTTTACGGTTAAGCTTTGAGTTTATCGCAACATATCGTCTTATATCTCGGCATGGCTGAATATTGCAACTAAACTGGGACGCACACTTCATTATATTAAGTGAATGGAGCACAATGTTAGCGAGGTCATGAGATCAGAGTCGAATGTCACTGTGAACTCGGTGTAAGATAGTCGGGCACGAGCTAAACAGATCATCATGAAGCCAGTTATAACACAACGAATCAGATGAGCAAATCATGGATGTTCACTTAATAGAGTTGGTGTGGGTAGGTTTATTCTGACCAAATGGACACGAATAAGTACAGCAAAGCATATGAACGAACTGTATCGTGGGTACTGGGATGCAACACCACTCTATGGAGCATGAAATCAACTGGGTGACGATCCATACATCATGACAAAGTATCAGCAACCACATAGGAATAAATGGGCAGAAACATTGAAAACATCGAAAACACGTAAATGATTTCCAGTAGATTGTACACTGAGCGCATATATATTTTAGCGTATCCTGTAGCGGGCGGTCCTGTAACAGGTGGCAGTGCAGCAGCTCAAGTAAATTATACAAATACAACACATATTTTGAAGATGTTAAATGAGCACTTGCTCCTCGTTCACATTGGTACATAACTATTTTTACCGTTAAGTTTTGTTTATATATATATATATATATATATATATATATATATATATATATATATATATATATATATATATATATATATATATATATATATATATATATAATATATATACACGTGTTCATTTGAAATTTTCTAAATATGTGTACTGTATTGCTTTTGTATAATTTAACTGAGCTGCTGTACTTCTGCCTGTTACAGAACCTCCCTAGACATGATGCGCTACAATATATATATATATATATATATATATATATATATATATATATATATATATATATATATATATATATATATATCACTCAAAATGGACGAAGCCTACAGAACGTGGTGTAGCTAAGTTTTGAAGATGTTTCATTTGTATATTTCAAATGTAGGGTTCGTAGAGTGTCATTTAATAGTCTGCGCTGTTTTTTCAGTTGTTTTAGAGTGATTGTGTTTTTAATTCCATTGGTAAACCTGGAAATGTCATCTCTTAAATAGAACTCTCTCACTTGCTGGTATACTGTAGCCGACAGACATGTTTTCACACCCGTTTTGTCCCTGATTTTCACTCCACATAGTTTGTATGCATGCGATTTGAGTTTATATTTACGCAGAATAGACCCAGCCAGAAGTTTGGAAATACTCTGTCCGTTAGCTCGCTTGTTTTTGTACGACTCTCTTATCTGATCAACAAGTGCATTATGGAAAATAAGTGTTCTATTAACCACTTTCTTGGAAAAATTTCTTAAAAGACGCCGAGCTTTGGTCCTTGGCGTGTCATTGCAAGCAAGATACTTTCTGTTTGTGCTTTTCTCAAGTCCACCCTTTCTTATACAATTCCACTTTCCGTTTCTGGAAAGCAAGTTGTTGCATTAGCGTTTTGTTATCGCGGTAACATTTAGCATCCTCTCAGGCTTTCCGTTTCAAACTTTGAGCTTTCTGTCGAGACGGTCCCACTCTCTCAACATGCTCGGGTTCTTGATTGATTGCATCTGGTGAGCAGGGCGGTGTTTGAAGAAGTAGCTGTTTCACATCCTTTTGCCGTTCGCGAATTTTCTGTTTCTGTTTCCGCCATTGTTTTCTCACTTTCAGACACTCTCTATCCGTCATGTCTTTCACCAGTTTCTTCCTTCCAAGCTCTTTATCGGCCTTATATTTTTGCTGTTCCTTTTCTAAGTACGCCCGTGGACGTGCAGCGTCAGCATCACGTTTTTCTCGGTATTTCCGCTGTCTTTCCGCATTTGACATCGCCATTTACCTGCCAAAATATTTTAATGTTATTAAAAATATTAGCAACGCCAAGAATCATGAGAACGACGACTTGTCTCTCTCCTGTAACGGTGATATGTGCCCATTGATTATTACCCATACAATCTTAGTCTAATGTGTGTGTGGTTGTGTGCGTATGAATGTGTGTGCATGCGTGTGTATCCATGCATCAAATCAATATGATTTCCTTGAATCTTTGTATGATCAGGGAGAATCTGTCCCTCCTGTTACAAATCGTGTCTCTCCTGTGACAGTGATAATGTCCATTGAACATTACATTATGATCATAGTGTAATATGACATCGACGACATCACATGTTATGTTTATACATACTTATCTAATATCTTGTTAGGATTTGTTGCAAAATATTGCATACTTCGAATAATATTGCGATGTTGGTCATATTTAGTATATCCTGTTACAAAAACAGTCACTCCTGTAACATAATATTGCGCAACAGGAGGGATTGTTACAGGAAGGACCAATCAAGAATTATGTTGAAATAAATTAATGAGTGCTCCCTAAAAAAAAATGAACACGTGCATGTGGTATTGTATCAACTTCATCTTCCAAGAATTCTATTATTGCTAAATGTAACTTTTGAGTTTAATAAAATACACCCGTAACAGCAAAGACATGCAAAAAGTATACTAGATCAAGTTAACTTACCAATCCTTTGCTGCAGCCTCCTTGTTCTTGTTAAACTTGATAAAAATGGTTTTATTACCAAAACTGATATTACGCGGTTGTATAGACAAAATTTGCATAAATAACAACAGCGGGAGTAATTAGTATTTTACATATTTGTGTATGTGTAACAGGATGGACCTAAATATGTAGGACGGTGGCATAAAATGAGAATTTCTAAATTCCACCACGGTATTGTATTTCCTAAAGACTCTGTGCTAGAGTTAGGCTTATATACCATAGATATAGGACAGAAATTAGCTGTCAAAACCACCAGACATATTAATTTCTCACTACTGTATTGTAGCAGACTGTACTGGGGACATTGAAAATATGCAACAGTGCAAGCGTTTGGGCAGATCTTAGATGCAAACCCGATGGAGCTATCAACTTTTTTCCTTCTATTTATGTGCATGGCGTAGCATACTAGTATTACGTGAAAGAAAATATAGCAATTTATATATATTTTTGACGTTTGTGCCCGGGGACAGGAATACCTGCAAATTTTGATATCGCCTCATATATTTATATATATATATATATATATATATATATATATATATATATATATATCCATTCAACCATCATATTGGCTCTCGCAGTAGGCCTACCATAGGACCATCCAGATAGCACAGCTTACTGGGCCGATGCTGTGCTGATACCTCGCATATCGGTCTAGTATACTCGCTCCAGTAAGCTGCATTATCAGCAAAGCCATTCCAGAACGTTGAACATGATATTTTTTTCCTTTCTTCTTTTAAAGATATGCCGAATACCATATGGGAGCATCTAACATTCAAAATGTGAACCCCCTTATTTCACCAACACCCCTCCAAATTTCCAAAAGGTGTCGATGCCTTAACAGTAAACGTAGCAGTCGTATCATCACGAACGATTAATTAATTGATGATAGACTAAGGGTTGTTGTAAGAATTGTCTTTACTATTTAATAAAGATGATGTTGAATGTATTGAAACTAATTTGACTGGGCGATGTTTCTGGTTGCCAGTTTTATGACAGCAACAGCACCCAGGTAAATTATTTTCCAAATATTTAACAGCCTATGTATATAGTTTACTGGAAGTTGATAGTCAGGCAGTTCATGGATCGATTGATCCTAACACGGTGAAGTGTGGGCGGAGCTTAGCGAAAGTTGTGCGGGGCATAGCTAAAACTGAATTCCTCCATTACATAAGTGAGTCTAAATGTTTCGAAAACATAAGCAATGCAAATGATGCGCCGGGTGGCCGTTGGTGGGTGAATACGTAAGAATCATTCAAGCTTAACATTATACACCATAACTTTAAATGTGTTTAATAATTAGGTTAGAAAATCTATTCTTAGAATATCTACGTATCGGTGAGGTCCCATTGGCTAGAATTAATTATTGTCTTCTCTAATCAGAACTCAGCTCTAAGCCTATTTACGTGCATCGTCCTTTGCGTAGAGGTCAAGTTAACGTACATCGACAAGGAAACTGCTGTTATTATATAACTCTCTGTCAGGATACCACGCAGTTTAACCCTTTCACGACGAAGACGGCCCAAATCGACCGCTGCACTGGTCTTAGAAAAAGTCCGTGTGCATGTCAAGAGACGGCTATTCTTGAAAATTTACCACTGGTCATTCCATGGGTAAATTTTCAAAAATAGTCTTCTCTTGGCCTGCAAATAGACATTCCATATGCAAACATTTGTGTTTACTTGATCAAATGTGGCCATTAAAGGGTTAACATGTATTTAATATGTAGCTAGTAGTATGATGCTATGTAGCCTGGAAAAACAAATTAGACATCTAAATCCGGGATCACATTACACGATATTTTCGACGGCGGCAGCATTATTATTATCATCATCATCATCATCATCATCATCAGCAGCGGCAGCAGCAGCAGCAGCAGCGGCAGCAGCAGCAGCGCAGTTACGCGGAAGGAAAACGATAATTTTGATAGTGGCCTGCTAGTTTTAAAACGGAATAGGAAAGCGAGTATAAGAACTTTATGGTCAAGATCTTGGCTTTTAACGACGCTACACTCTCCGCCACCGGGCTTAACCTTTTGAGCACGGAAGATCCTGCCTTTGTTAACAATACCACACTTCCTCAAATGGGCTTAACATTTTGATCACGGATGATCCTGGCTTTTGAAGGGGGTCGGGTGGGGTGGGTGTTGGGGGAGGGGTGGTGGAGGTGGTGTGTGAGAGTGTAAACACCCCAGTATATTCAGCGCCAAACTATTATTAAATATCAGAGGAAATCAATACACCTAGTCATTATTCGATTTCGTAGGGATAAAGTATAATCTTTCTTACAATAAATGGGTTAATCAGAAATCCGTCTCGTCCAAGTGACCTTTGACATGTGACGTGCACAAGGGAACGATCAGTATCAACGGGCATTGCCAGCATTGCGTTTGTAAGCAATAGTGGTGTAGTTCCCGATTATTTAAGCCTTTACGGTATACGCACGGCACGGGCGGCGAGATACTGATTTTTCTAAACCAGATATATCATTCTGTTTGCCAAACTCTATTATCACGTAAAAATAATGTGCGCTCGTGAATCGCTTGGCTGATTATTACCAAGTTAAAACTAAAACACAAACACCACCACCACCACAACAACAACAACAAAAACAGCGTAATATTATCCCTTGTCAGGTTTTCCCTAGCCTCGCGCTAGCGGGATAGACATAATTTCATTCCCTTTCAAACCAGAGTGATATGTGCGAATATGTATATTTGTAGTAATTAAATGATATTGTACGTCTTCTCTGATAGTCGGTAACTGCCAACTATTCGCGTATTTTGACAAAATACTCATAAACTGAATGCTGCATACCGTAAGATATTGTTTCCGCCACCCTGAGGCAACCTCCCTACCTGGGTGGTCGAATTTCTCTCACAACATCACAAGTGCCAGCCACTCGCCATCACTTTCACTCATCCTCCACCCCACCCACTCACTCGATCCGACTTAGTGACCCAGTTCAACTCACACACACACACACACGCACGCACGCACGCAGGCGCGCATGCATGCACAGGCATTGGCACTGTTCACTTACCCACCCACACACCCAAGGGACACCTACTAAACCACACGCCCACCAATGCAATGAGTGAAAAAATCAAGAAGTCAGTGTTACACTGACGGGATATTAGTGAATACCTTGGCATTTTGCACTTCCACATGTAAATCTAGATTTGTATCAAGATCACAATAACATTGACCTCAAAAGCACGAATGTCTGTGCTACCACTCCTCATTGAGGTAACTATATGCCGATGCTTAGTTCCAATAATTTCACCAATTCTGAAATGAAGGCCAGGCGAGCTAACCCGAATCAAACCGTTAAACTGCATTTTATACAGATGTTACAATGGCCATGACCTTTGCCCTTAGTAGCATTGTAATGATTGAGTTTTATATTGAGGTCACAGTGAACTTGACTTTTGACCTCATGGCACCAATAGCACGGTGCTGCGTCTGGTTGATATATGTAACCACGTGCCCAAGATTAGTTTCAATTGGGTGAAGCGACACCAGATATTAGCTCAACCAAGATTGAACGCCTACACGCAGACGCACAGATAGACAGACGGAGTAACTGAACCCCTCGATATATTGGTGAAAATTTTAACTCAGATATTCGGTAGAATTTCAGCATTTATGCAACCTTTTCTAGCCAAAACAGAACTTTCTACGTTGGCCGCACTACGAAAATTGTAAGTGGTCTGGGTCTAGCCAAAAGAAATTCCGAAATTTTTGATATATTAAAATACTGCTTTGAATGCAGACCATTCTGGCACTGAAGGTTTTTATAAAAAATTTAAATGTGACAATTTGAACATGCGGGCGAAAATAGCTGATACATGGACAAAAGAATACACTAGCCTACTGCCTAGCGAGTCGCTCGCTATACGAAAGTAAACCGCAAAACGTTCCCTTGCAAACATCACATTGTAGATATCGGATCGTCTTATGGGAAGTCATGACCCCGGTAGACGTCTTATATTTGCAAGTATGACCTCAGTGAAATTTATGTTTGAAAATACCAGAGTGATACAGTTTCGCGGAAATAGAATAGGTTTCGCAGAAATAGAATAGGAACCAGATTGAAACTGTAGCAGTAAATTCATCACAATAAGTTAGAAATTGGAATAGATTGAAATAGGACCGACGGTTCTGGGTTGATGATATCTGTCAATAGTTGAAGATAAAAGTTGTTGCTGTGGGATCGGCACACACTTTTATAATGTTCAGCGGTCGTTTCGGCCAATAGTTTAGTACATAATAGAGTGATAAGAATAGATAAGAATCGATGGGAATCGAGAGAGATGATAATGAATTATAGGAAACAGACGGACAGTTAGTTGTTGACGGTCGGCGTTCCGACTCCCTTAAGCAAGTACAACAACACCAGCTGGCAATGAGATCATACAGCTCATGTGCTTATTAACGTTCGCTTCCTACAGGCTTATCCATGATAGGCAAGGGACAGGACAGAGGCATTGTAGCGTCCTGTAGGAATTAATAACATAATCGAAATTTGTATATCAACTATATGTCAATCAAAGAAAGGCATGCTACAACAACACATACCGTAATGTTGTTAGTTAGCTGACAGATCGCATCAAAGCAGAACCAGCCAACACCGCTTTGACCCTGTTTTATAGTATCTCCCGAGAAGAGAAGCCCAGCGTTTGATTAGTCAGGATGACGTCATAATCAATGAGCATCGAGTCAAACTCTGTGGCAGAGAAACCAAAGAAACGAAGTTTCAGAGTTAAATCGAGAGATAGGCGAACAGGGATTGGTCAGGACGACCAACGAGAATAGGTACAGTCTTCTAGGAAGAGATAAGATGATGTTGATTGGAGGCAAGAAGGATGCGGGCCAATCAAGCTGTGGTTATGACTACCTAGAAAGATGAAAGGAACAGGGACTATGTATTACGATATATATAGATCTATGTATCGTAATATGTATAGAAGTTAGGTAAATGTGAATAGTATATAGTAGGCACTTTGTCTACGGAATCTTTAATCCTCACCATCAGTGATTCCGTATCAGTCGGGTTTCGTGAATAGTCGAGTAGCCATAGATAGGCGAATAGCATACCAACGCAGTTTGGGAGTAATTCGTCTGAGTTAGAGATAGGATCGAATAGTTAGCACGAAATAAGTTAATTAAATCAAATCATCTCATAGTTGTAGAAAGTACCATTTTATATTACGACAGTAAAAGTCGTATCTGTTATATCAGTTTAGTGTAGAGAATAAATAATCAATTAGTTAACCAAGTATAGATCATAGTTGAGTTTGTGAATTATACTCCAGAAGCAAGGAACAAACCCCTTGCCTTACCTGAGCATCTTCGTGAAAGTTAGATAGGCCCAGATTACTAAATAAATATCTTCATCACCATCAGAAGAGGCGAGCCTAGTAATCGTATCGCTAGTACTCGTAGGAGATAAGTTGTCGCAGCAACCTATCATCATAAGTCTTCTCCGTGTAGGGGTGATAGTTAAATTCGAATGAGAAGATAGACCGAAAATCTTCAGTGGCGAGCCTGCCAGGATTGAGAGTATCAAGGACACAAACTGTAAGTAGATCACGGAAGGCCCAAGCCCAAGTAGAAAACCCAACCCAGCAAGTTCTGAAAGACGTAGCCGACCACATTCAAATATTTATAACGGCAGCAAGACAGGCGGAAAGCGCCAAGGTGACCCAGCACCGCGAGTATCGCGAAAATTCGTTAGTAAAGATAACGACAGACATCACCTGCCCTGAACAACCCAGGCTACAAAGAGCAATAATTTGTCTTTATTACCATTAGCTCGAGTCCACATGGCCAGTCCCCGTAGACCGACCGAACCAGGACTGCCCCAGATGGATGTACCTCTCCATCCCGAATTGCGACCCGAGACGGTGGCGGCTATGCAGGCCATGGGTACCGCTATGGCCGGGACCATAGTCGACAGTAGTAACCGTAGGGAAACGGAAAGGGTCTACCGACAGGAGATCCGTGAAATGATCCAAAGGGTCCAGCCATGCGACGGGTTGATACCCGAGCAAGTGCGCACGTTCATCGAGGAGACCAGTCGGGCATGGGTGGCCAACGAGGGGAGATTAGGCGGTGTACCCGCCTATATAGTGACCCGAGCTGCCCGAGGACAACTAGCGCGAGCCATAGACGGCTACCTAGTAGGAAAGGTGAGGGAGGACGTGACCTTTGAGGACTTGAAAAGATATATAACCCTCAACTTTATTTCGTCCAATGAGGACGAAAGGGTGAAATACGATTTGGAAGGAGTCCACCAGCGACGGAGTGAAACTATCATCACGTTCAACCAGCGGTACCGCGAATTAGCCAGCAGAGCCTACCCTGAAGAAAACGATGACAACAAAAGGACCATCATGGGGATATATCTTAAAGCCCTAAACGACCAAGGGTTGAGCCGGCGAATAGTACGGAAGAAGGTGACTACCTTGAACAGAGCTATTGAGATTGCAGAGGAAGAAGAGACATGCAACGACTTGTTGAAAGCAATGAAGATTGGTGGAAGACAGGAAGAGAGTATGGATATTGACGCACTGGAGCCAGAAGAAGAGAAAGGTATATGGCAAGTTGTGAACTCATTGCGAAGACAGATGGCGCAACAGAGTCGCATGATTGAGAAATTGTGCAGCATAATAGGTGAACTAAAGGAGGAAGCCAAGGCACCTAGACAACCAGCCATAAGAAGAACACCACCAGCAAAAGCCGTAAAACAACCAAAAGAACCGCGTCCCACCAGCAAATGCTTTACCTGCGGGAAAGCGGGACACATGGCACATGACCGTCAAGTCAACACCCGAAGTTCTGAAACCCGACGCAGTGTAAAGAAAGACATAACGTGTTTTAACTGTGGGCGAATCGGCCACTATAAGAGTGAATGCCAGCAACCCATACAGCCTCCTCAAGGGAGAAACCGTGAGAAGACAGTGCAACGACCACGACAACGAGGACAGCGACCACCAATTACCTGTTTTAATTGTGGTAAGGATTGGCATGTTGCCCAAGAAAGTTATACTTTTGCAAGCCGCAAGGGTAGAACTAATACAGTGACTTGTTTCGGGTGTGGGAGGGACGGACATTTTATCAGTAATTGTCCCACCACTGGTCCAAGGCAGACACCGCGAGCAAGCCCGACACCTCCACGAGCGAATAAGCATCCCCGAACTGAGGACGTAGATATGGACATGGACATTGACGAAGTAGGTGGTCAACAGTCAACACGGGATACAACGCCTCGTTCGTGTTCCCGTAACGTTCGACGAGACATTGCCAACGGGATGAGGGATCGTGATGAGTACGATGACCCAGACGGATTTGTCTTAACCGGCGAAGGGACAGATGCCTACAGCCGGTATTCATACGGCATGGAAAATGCATCTGGCCAGAGGAGTTCATACGCGGAAGTAGTTAGTGGACGAAGGAGTCCGGTAAATGACGACGGAGGAAACCATTGGTGAGGCCATCGACCGAGCGGTTTCTGATCCGTCTTAGATTAGAAAGAAACGGTCTTGTGGATAAGGGTGAGTACCTGCATGCTCTAGTAGATACGGGTGCTAGCACATCCTTGATTCGGAAGGATATTTGGCATAGCATGTTAGATGCTAGGCCATTAAAAAGAGCAAGAACGCTCTTAGCGTAAATGGTGCCCCAATAGAACTTTTGGGGGAAACGCAGATCAAATTTGAAAGTGCCCGGCCTATTCCAAGTATGGTAGTGGCGAGTATGAGGCATGAATGTTTGATTGGAGCGGATGCTTTGCACTTGGGAAATGCAAAGATTGACTATCAGACCAAAGTAGTAGTATGGTTTGGTCAGGTATATCCCTTTAGGTATCCCTATAGGGAACAAGCGAAATATGTATATGCTAGTTGTAAAGAAACGACCGGATATAAAGATATTGACAAAGTTGTAGATGACTTTGCGGATCTCTTTGATACGGCTCGCCCCAGCACTTTAGGATTGGTCCCCAAGGTGAAATGTATGGTACCAACAGGAGATGCTTATCCTATAAGGCAGAAGGCCTACCGTCTACCGCTAACCAAGCAATATGTGGTCAAGAACCAAGTAAAAGAAATGCTTGCTGCGGGCGTCGTAAGACCATCGTCATCACCATGGGCGTCACCCATTACTTTGGTTCCTAAGAAGGACGGTGACACCCGGTTTTGTATTGACTATAGGAAATTAAATTTGGTATGCCGTAAGGACAGTTACCCGATACCGAATATCTCTGACATTTTTGATTCGATGCGAGGCGCAACGGTCTTTTCTACTATGGACTTGAAGTCTGGCTATTGGCAGATACCGATGGACAGCCAAGACATAGAGAAGACAGCGTTCGTCTGTAGCGAAGGTTTGTACAAATGGATTCGCATGCCATTCGGTTTTTGCAACTCAGGTGCCGTATTTCAAAGGGCAATGAATGACATTTTCCGGGAATTTGTAGGAAAATATGTGCACGTTTTTGTCGACGATATAGTCGTATATTCACGAAATCCGACAGAACATGCACAGCACTTGCGTAAGGTCATGCACAAGATTAGAGAATATAATTTACAAGTTAAGAAAAAGAAATGTGAATTCGCCAGTAAGTCTGTGGACTTGTTAGGATATCGCATTTCTGCACAAGGAGTGGCTCTGCAGGCTCAGAAGGTCAAGGTCATTAGGGAAATGTCACCACCACGTGATGTGGGTGAAGTAAGAAGTTTCCTTGGAGCTACAGGGTATTACCGATCCTGTGTGCAAGGCTATGCTGAAATTGCCAAACCTTTAATAGAACTAACAAAGGAATATAAGCGTTTTGAGTGGGGTAAGGAGGAACAGCAAGCGTTCAAGAAATTACAGAACTTGCTGTGCAGTGAGATGGTTCTCACGTATCCAAATTTAAATGCCCCTTATAAGTTATACACTGATGCGTCTAGTTATGCTATTGGTGCTATACTGGTACAAGACGATGATAAGGGTATAGAGCGGGTAATTCAATATGTAAGCTCTACTCTTAAAGATAGTCAGCTTAATTGGCCTGTAATAGAGAAGGAGGCTTACGCTGTGATCTATGCGTTGAAGAAGCTCCGCCCATATCTATTTGGCGCGCAGTTTACCGTGTACACCGACCACAAACCCCTAAAGAGTTTGTTTGTGGGAGAAGTGAAAAACACGAAGGTGCAGCGCTGGGCAGTGCTGATTGCTGAATACGGATGTAAGATTGAATACATCCAAGGCTCGAAGAATATTCGAGCGGACATGCTGTCCAGGTTATGTCATCCTGTGGAAGTCGCCACGTTAGACACGGGCGATTATGTCATACCCGAGTTAGACGAAGGTGTGTTACCGCATGTCCCTCTGGAGGTGTATGACATACCCTATGACGACTTGCATACCGAGCAGACCAAGGAATACCCAGAGTTGTTCAAGAACACACCGGAGGAGTATATGGTCAAAAACGGTATTTTGTACTCTTTAGTGACCCCCTCAGCATTGGACGCTGAGTATCCCAGAATAGTATTACCTACCCTGTTCCGTGAGAGAGTGCTCCGGAAGGCTCATGAGAGGGCCGGTCACCAAGGTCTGAAAAAGACCATCGGTATGGTAAGAGATTCTTTTGTGTGGACGTCGTTAAGGAAAGATGTGGTTCGTATGCTTGAAACGTGTACCACGTGCCAGGTCAACCGACCCGTCACTACATGACCTAAATACAGTGAGATTCCCATGGCTAATTATCCGAGTCAGATAATTGGTATGGATTTGATCGGTCCACTGTTAGACTCAAGCAGAGGTAATGTGTATATCATGACGATAATCGATCATTGTTCTGGGTGGGCAGAAGCATATCCGATTGCGGCCAAGACATCTCAGGACGTTGAAGACAAGTTTTTCAACGGGTATGTAGCTCGTAATGGGGTCCCTGAGATTCTGATAACGGATCAAGGGAAAGAATTTTGTTCAAATAGTCTGGAGGAACAATTTAAAGAACACAGTATCGATCATAGACGATCGAGTCCATACCATCCGCAAACAAATGGACGCACCGAGAGGTTCAATCGTACGCTCAAGGAGCTAATCCAGAAAGGTGTTAATAATGAATCTCGTGCATGGGAGGACGAATTGGGCGCGGCTTTAACAGCATACCGCAGCTCTCGTCACTCCACGACTGGATATACGCCATTTTATCTGACGTATGGTCGTCATGCAAGACTTCCGTTAACCATCCCACTGGATGCCACGCAAGATCTGGGCGAAAGACTTACATGTCTTAATAATGCCTTGCTGCGCGCTCGTGGAGAAACGGCTAAGTCTCGAGAGGTTCACCGAGAACAAGTTAACAAGCGTGCAAACGCTGGGGAATTTAAGGTGGGCAATTCAGTGGTTGTAAAGGCTGAGGAGAGGATGAAATTGACCTCTCACAGTGACCCTGAATACGAGATCTTTAAGATCAATGGTCCCGTGGCTCATGTCCGCCATCAGAGATCTGGCAGGGTGCGCGTGCTTAATGTAGCTAAGTTACGTGTGGTCGACTCAGAGATGTGTTGGGACAAGGTCCGACCACGCCCTATTCGTAACCCTGCTAAAGGTACGAAAAACAGCCATCACCCTCGAGTGGTGATACCCGAGTCCAAACGTTTGCCGGTAAACGACTCCGATGCGACATCGAATAAGGGGGCTCGTGGGAAGCGACCAACTTCTGATGGGGAGCCAAGGATGCGCAAGGTGGGTAAGGTGGTTGATGTAAGTATAGATCGACCTGGTATGAGTAACTATCGAAACTATGGGTCACCGAGGGAAACCACAGAGACTCATCGTACCGTTATGATGGACACCTCGGAGGATGTACCCGAGCCTGCCAATGAGCCAATGGAAGCGATTCCATCTCACCCGTACTTTCTGCGCAAGCGCAGTCATGATCATGAGGTCGGGTCAGACAATAAGCGGCTCAGGATTGGTGCGTTTGGCCGAGCTCTATACAATGACTTCATCGGCCGTATAGAAGCAGTTATAAGGCAACGTAGCCAGAGATAAAGTTAATCTCTGCATCCTAGCTGTATTGGTAACATCGTGTTATCACCATGTATACGTTACAGTTAGGCCTAGTCCTGATAGTATTGGGTGTAGCTAATAGTATCTGCCGAAATGCTAGTATTCATAGATTGTCAAACGGTGTTATGATAACCGATCAACAGAAAATATCATTGATACGAGCTGAATGGACGGTGGTAGTGTCCATAGACCATCCATATCTACCTACTGAATTTCTTAACCAGCTGGTAAAAATTCGTGTTCTCGTTGCGGATGTTAGTCTAAAGACTTCGTTAAGCAGTAATGACATTCTAGGGCTACAACATAGGATAAAGGGTATAAGAATGATTGCCATAGGTACACAACGAACCATGCAGCACCGCAACCCTAGAAGAAGGAGGCGAGGACTCTTTAACTTTGTGGGTGACATTGCATCATCTTTATTCGGAACAGCTACATCCGGCGACATAGAAGCGATACGAAATGTAGTGAGGGAAGCGATGAGAAACGTAAATAGATTGGTCCATTTCTCTAATAAACTGGCATCACACGTGAAAGTCGCGTTTAAGGCGATAGACTCCAATGTAGATAGAATCAACAACGTTGCTGACGGATTAGTAGATTTAACTAGAAATGTGAGTCGACTTTTCAAAATACAGGCAACGCGCCAGGCCGAACTCTATGCTTTGGTACGTCTTGGACACTTGGTTGATGCAGCTGAAAACTTGGTAACTAGTTACCAGAAAGCTGCAGCGCAGTTCCATAGGCAAACGGCCTCACTGGAACTGGGCAGGTTAACGGAGGAATTATTTATCCCTATGGACCTGGCCGAAGTGGCTAAGCAGGTCAGCGTAGGCAACCGGTTAATACGTCCCTACCAATGGTACTACAGAAACGTAGTAGTATATCCCCTGTGGAAAGATGACGAAAGACTGCATTATGTAGCTACATTACCCTTGATCGACGGTGGACAGTATATAGAATATGGGTTGCATTCATGGCCCGAACCATTGGTCACGAGGGGTTACTATATGCAGGTATTGATAGCTAGAACCAGTATTGGACTTGACACTAAGACGGGTTGGTATTTTACGCCATCGGAGTGCCAAGGTAGTAAACCTCGAGTATGTCACGGACAGTTACGGGTCGATAGGACCCATGTACCATGCATCGTAAGTCTGCTAACAAATACCATGGATAGTACATGTAATATTCGATTGACTGAGTCCAACGAAACGTCTAGTAGAGTATTTGCCAACAAGAAAATTGGAGTGGTGTTGCAAACGTTCGGAGAAACTGTTGAGGTACACTGCGGCGGACGACTGACAGACCAATGTGTAGTTAAGAATGGTGTGTTTGCTCTGATGTCTGGAGAATGTGATTATAGTGGCAAAGGTTGGCGATTTGAGCCGGTACAGTCTTATAGTAGGACTTACACTCGAATCAGTCTGGCCATTGATACGCCCCGGTTGGATGTGGCCGAGTACTAAACCAATCAATGATAGCTAATCAGTTGAGTATGCAGAAGTGGGACCGTTTGCATAAGTCTAAGTACGTGCCGCTAGCACCATTATCTGCAGTCGACCCAGCGATGGTCGATGGCATGGGGGTACGGTCGTTTGTGTCATATTCGACCGGCTCCTTCGTCGTAGTGCTCGTCGTTGTGTTGATAATGTGGAAGTGTGGTATTATTTCACGCATGTGGATATGGATTAAGTGCAAGCCACATGCGGCCCATAGCAGTGCGCCACAGACTATTCACCCTCAAAGGCCCCGGAGACCTGCAGCCCTACCGGAGCCGCTGAGGATGTCAGCCGGGTCGTCGCCTAATGCAGTTGCCAGGACTGGGATTGACCCGACGGCTGATGACTGGATAGACGTGGTGATTGACAGTCCTAACATTCGTGTATCCTATGAGGATTTGTCACTGTAGCACAAACTTATAATAGTGCCATGCGTGTTTTATTGTAATTCTATGGATTCAACATTCCTAACGTTGACGGGGAGTAATGTGGATTCTGTCATCATATTAACTTTGACACAGACTTTAGTATAATGCGTCACTTTATTGTTCAATTTATTACATTGATTAGGAATTGTTCATGACCTGTAATGATTACCCTGTAGGATTAAGGTTGAGATATTGTTTTCACATTGTTCGTTTTATTTTGTTTATGATTCGTTTTGATTGTTTTATGTTCATCTTATTTTGTTTATGATTCATTTTGATTGTTTGGTAGCTTGGCTATCATCATTTTCAGTTAAGATGTGAGTGTATTGTTATAAGTCTGGATAGCCCTGGTATAGTGTGGTTTTGTTGTTGATAGAGTACAACAAGTTAATTATCGTTCTCTTAAGGCCTTAAGAGATGGTTAATTAACTTCGGTTGAGGGGCATGTGTAGATATCGGATCGTCTTATGGGAAGTCATGACCCCGGTAGACGTCTTATATTTGCAAGTAATACCTCAGTGAAATTTATGTTTGAAAATACCAGGTGAGCTACAATAAGCATAATAGTAGTTAGGTATAGGTAGGAAGATGCACTGGATGCCTTCAGCCAGTGCTGATGCTAGTGATACAGTTTCGCGGAAATAGAATAGGTTTCGCAGAAATAGAATAGGAACCAGATTGAAACTGTAGCAGTAAATTCATCACAGTAAGTTAGAAATTGGAATAGATTGAAATAGGACCGACGGTTCTGGGTTGATGATATCTGTCAATAGTTGAAGATAACAGTTGTTGCTGTGGGATCGGCACACACTTTTATAATGTTCAGCGGTCGTTTCGGCCAATAGTTTATTAAATAATAGAGTGATAAGAATAGATAAGAATCGATGGGAATCGAGAGAGATGATAATGAATTATAGGAAACAGACGGACAGTTAGTTGTTGACGGTCGGCATTCCGACTCCCTTAAGCAAGTACAACAACACCAGCTGGCAATGAGATCATACAGCTCATGTGCTTATTAACGTTCGCTTCCTACAGGCTTATCCATGATAGGCAAGGGACAGGACAGAGACATTGTAGCGTCCTGTAGGAATTAATACCATAATCGAAATTTGTATATCAACTATATGTCAATCAAAGAAAGGCATGCTACAACAACACATACCGTAATGTTGTTAGTTAGCTGACAGATCGCATCAAAGCAGAACCAGCCAACACCGCTTTGACCCTGTTTTATAGTATCTCCCGAGAAGAGAAGCCCAGAGTTTGATTAGTCAGGATGACGTCATAAGCAATGATCATCGAGTCAAACTCTGTGGCAGAGAAACCAAAGAAACGAAGTTTCAGAGTTAAATCGAGAGATAGGCGAACAGGGATTGGTCAGGACGACCAACGAGAATAGGTACAGTCTTCTAGGAAGGGATAAGCAGATGTTGATTGGAGGCAAGAAGGATGCGGGCCAATCAAGCTGTGGTTATGACTACCTAGAAAGATGAAAGGAACAGGGACTATGTATTACGATATATATAGATCTATGTATCGTAATATGTATAGAAGTTAGGTAAATGTGAATAGTATATAGTAGGCACTTTGTCTACGGAATCTTTAATCCTCACCATCAGTGATTCCGTATCAGTCGGGTTTCGTGAATAGTCGAGTAGCCATAGATAGGCGAATAGCATACCAACGCAGTTTGGGAGTAATTCGTCTGAGTTAGAGATAGGATCGAATAGTTAGCACGAAATAAGTTAATTAAATCAAATCATCTCATAGTTGTAGAAAGTACCATTTTATATTACGACAGTAAAAGTCGTATCTGTTATATCAGTTTAGTGTAGAGAATAAATAATCAATTAGTTAACCAAGTATAGATCATAGTTGAGTTTGTGAATTATACTCCAGAAGCAAGGAACAAACCCCTTGCCTTACCTGAGCATCTTCGTGAAAGTTAGATAGGCCCAGATTACTAAATAAATATCTTCATCACCCCCTTCAGAAGAGGCGAGACTAGTAATCGTATCGCTAGTACTCGGAGGAGATAAGTTGTCGCAGCAACCTATCATCATAAGTCTTCTCCGTCTAGCGGTGATAGTTAAATTCGAATGAGACGATAGACCGAAAATCTTCAACATGTCTAACGTCACCACTGTTTCAGGAAATCGCGGTTTCATCATGTTTTTCAGTTGTTTAGGGTAATTATTTAAATTGGACAATGTTACCCCATTTTTAATTAGTATGCACGACATATATATCACGCATTATCAGCTATTTCATGGAGACCGCTGACTACCCCCTTTAATAAGGCCACATTCTCCTCCAATGGATTAACCTTCTGAGCGCGAATGATCCTGGCTTTTACCTGAGCGACACTCTCCTCCAATGTGCTTAACCGTTTGAGCATGCGCGAACCTGTACTTTAACAAGACCACGCTCTCCTCCTCCAATGGGCTTTGAGTACGGAAGGACGAATTAAAAAATGTAATTACAATTTAATAAATATTATGTTGAATATTTTGAAAATAGTTTGACTGGGAGCTCTCAGTACTCATTTGCAGTGTTGTTTAGCGAACCAAAGATACGGGCACTTTTCTCAGCTTCACTATATATATGTAGCAAATGTTATCCTCACAGCAATACAGATTTTTAATCTATTAATTGACATCTGGCAATTGTCATTTTATGCCTTTGACTAACTCCATGTGCATCTTTTTACTCAAACCTATCATTTTAGCCATTTTCAGAATGCAGAAAAATGAAAATTTCATTTTAACTTATAAAACCTGCGATATTAACTTCTGATCGTGGATCCTAGCAAAAATGTGAAGTATTTGACATGGGTAGGGCTTGGTGAAAAATTATGCTTTTATCCGCTCTGTCCCCATTTCATCAAAATCTGGTCCTAAGCTGCCTGACTAAGTGTATTGGGCGGTGCTTGCGTGTATTTATACGTGTGTGGCCGAGTCTTCAAACCAATTAATCTAGGTGGATGCCGCTATAGTTAGCGGCCCTTCAAATAAGCCTAAACTGAAGTTTTTAAAAACCAGATATTATTGCCTACATAGGCCTAGCACCCTAGCCTATTGTTTAAATCACGATTCGTCTGCTTTCCAAGGTGAGCTCCTGCCTCCCGTGGGATTCGACTGTGGGATCGTGGAGCAAACCCGGTGTTTGACCTCTCTGGATTATTGCGCGTGCACGGTAGATGACCTTACGGAATATTTTTAAGCATGCTACTACACACGCGCTATGCGTATAGACCATACTGGTCGCATTAGGGAGGTGAATGGGAATGTTCTGTCACAGGCCATTCTGGCCCGGTCCTATGCGATCCGTGCTACACCCTGCTTGCCCAAATTAGGTGGCTGTGCTGGTGCGGTTGCTGCCAGCAGAAGATATAGACATGTGAGGATCGGGTCAAGGAATAGTGTTACTGGTATGCTGTTGGTTTCTGCATTTAGAATGACGGAACGCAATCTGTTATTGTATCTTATTGATAAAGATGTGGGCGCCCGCTACATTAACACTATTTGGCAGGGTGGGTTGGAGTAGGATGGGGGTGTTTGGGGGATGAATATTTAAAGGGTGCTTGGTCTTTCAACCTCACAAAAAATCTGAAACTTGAGTTTAACAATTTCTTTTGAATAAGTATTTACGCTTTTTGAATTCTTGACACCTTCAACACACGTATAGATTTCAAGGAAATAATCCTTCAACTTTTGGTCAAGATATTGATCCAACTCCATGAGCACCTTTCTCATTCTTCCATTTAGCTTTATAATACATCTTTACTTATGTGCTGTGACAATGCTGTCCATCTGTTCTTTTGTGTTGTCTGTTGTTTACTGTGTTCAATGGGATCTATTGTATTTGATGGGTCACTCACTTCATCACTGTTTCTACCATCTCTGTCTTCTGTCTCATTTTTGGCTGTGGCTGCTACACTTGCCTATTTATCATTTCTGGCTGTGTCATCATGTACATATATTTGTTTGTTATTCTTGCCTGCTTCATCCTGTAAACATGTCTGTTTATCAATTTCGTTTTGTCTGTTCTTTAGCAATTCTAAGCCTGTCAAACATTTTGTATGTAAAATTTGGACCTTTTTGTATAACATTACATGAACACGTCCAACTTTTGCATAATTTAGATATTTGCCTTTAAGAGCTCTATGGCTGCTGAGAATAACATGTCTTCTGATGTCATATGGTCGCTGCTTAGCCTTTCGATGATAGACCACCTTATATTTGGCTTGCGACATCTTTATGCTATCAATAGCTACGTTTTTGCACATCTCTCGATTATGCAGGATATTTTTCATGTGATCCCAGACACTTTTCCTAAATTCTCGTTAGTGACGAGGGCAGTATCAGCATGAATGTGTATTTGCTTCCCAAACACCATTTCATATGACGAGTATTTTGGTTGACTCAGTGCACGGTGTGTGGCGAAAGGCCATCATGCCACCATCTTGGTCATCACCATCATCAGCATCATCGTTATTGTCATAGTCATCGTCATGGTCATTATCGTCATCGTCAGCATCATCGTCATCATCATCGTCATCGTCGTCATAGTTTGTGTGAATGGTCGTACTAAAGATGTCTCCCTGGGGGGAATGCACAGATGTTTGTTTCTGTATAAGCAACTACACATGTCATTAATTCGCCATAAGCAGTACCACTCTTAGTCTCTCTTTGTGCTTGCTTGCAATATTTAAAAGGGTTAATGCTTTCCTTGCTGAATTAATAGCTCCCGTCTCATAACTTCATTGTAATAACATGAGCCATAGTCCTCATATTGACGGTGCATTCGTCTAGAGTTCTCTAGCAATGTGTGTGGCGCAGTCGCTGCATACAGTTCGCTAGCAATGTTTGTGGTGCAGTCACTGTATACAGTTCTCTAGCAATCTTTGTGTTGCAGTCGCCGCATACAGTTCCCTAGCAATGTTTGTGGTGCAGTCACTGCATACAGTTTCCTAGCAATGTGTGTGGTGCAGTCGCGGCATACAATTCTCTAGCGATGTTTGTGTTGCAGTCGCTGCATACAGTTCTCTAGTAATTCTGTTGGCGTACTACCATCACTGATGACCAAATCTATAAACATGCAATGGAACAGCAACACATCCGCTGTTGTTGGATGTTATGAATAGGGCCGTCAGATGCAGCTTGTTTTCTATAGATGTATACTGAGCTAGACAAGGGAATGTGTTGGTGGCCATGGTTATGACTGAGCGATATCATGCACAGAAAGAGATGAAAAATTCTGTGCATGATAACCCAAGAGTTTCCATTCACTAATTTGCATACGTACTTGAGTCAGTAATCATGAGACTTGCTACAAACTAGCTCTAGAGATAACCAGCCTTTTGACCGAGAAATATAGTGGCTTTTTAACCTGGTGATCCTAACGAAAACCAGATAAAATAGGCTCGCTTAAATTTAATAGATATTCTGACAACTATTTTGTAACTAATTTGAATGCCTCCTCTGGTATGATACTTTATTACATGTCGGAAATCATACATTCTATATCCTGCAAAGAGTATTCTGATGATTGTGTTTAACTAATTTAACCGTGAGTTGTTGATGAATACGTTAACAACAACCGCCCACCACTACCCATGCTCAGATTTGTTTCAAATTGTTCAACTTAATATGTATTAAATGGTAAATTCCCCACAAAAGCTTACAAGTCATACAGATTAGCTAACACTAATTAGCTTCAATTTCAACTTCAATTATAATGGCAGATACTGACTGTCAGATCGGGTCCATCCATTCTCTATACACGGGCGGAGAGAGAGAATTTCAATAACTTTCTGTTGTTTGACGACAGACTTGAAACCATCGCAAGTCGTTTACGCTGTAGGGTGTATTCTGCTGAATGTTTTGTAACCAATTTAACTGTAAGCTGTCGTAAATCAGGGCAGAAACAGGTTCCGCTCAAGATAGTTACAAAATGTCCGTCAGTTTGTTGGTATATTCACACTGGAATGTCAAGTAATAAACAAGGTTATGAGCGGATACCGTTGGTGCCTGCAGCAATTGCCATTATTAGTAGGTATACTAGGAGTTCTAGAACAGAGGGTGGTGGGAGCTGCCGCTCCACGATCTGCAGCTACAGGAGGGAAGGCGGCAGGTCAGAACAGTGATGATATATATATATATATATATATATATATATATATATATATATATATATATATATATATATATATATATATATATATATATATATATATGTAATGTAGGAGGCCGACTGTTGTTAGCCTGTTTTAATCGGTGGGAGTCATCGATGGCGGATCCGCATGTTCCAGAGGAACAAGGAGGGAGGTGGGTTGTCAGAACAGAGGCAGCCAACTGTTGCTAGACTGTTTTACTCAGTGTAAGTAGCAGCTCCTTATGTCTTACCTGGCCCAGGTGGGCACATGAACATGTATAATTCCGTATTAGAGAAATGACTTCCTAAGTATATCTTGCAAGATATTATGAGCTATTTTATGAAACAACATAGCCACAATATCATAAAATTGAAACTGTCTATCCTCTGCGTTGAAGATATTATTTCTGCCTTTCAAAAAGCTGAACAATCAGGTGTTCTGTTAAGTAATGTTTTACAAATTGACTGGGCCCATATTCAAGCAGGGAAGCATAACGTTAAGTACACTCGTTATCCATTACATTACCGTTTTAAATGAGAGAAGCATGTAGGCCACTTAACAGCATCCTATGGTCGGAATTCCTCTCCTGAACTTCAAGTTCAGAAATATCCAACCTTAGAGTATGAAGGGGTTGCTAAGCCTGATGAGAAAACCTGCAATCTATACACATTGTTTAACTATATAAACAAAGCTTTCTCCCATGAGGTCCATCGTATGACCCATGAAAAATGTATCGGAAATATCAACACACCAATTACAACACCTAACTTGAGAGTAGTCAACATGACTCAGGATCGAATCTCAGATTAAGCACTCATGAATGGTGGGCGTTGCTAGGTAACCCTATGGTCAGCGTACATCATAAATTCGATGAAGGTGGAGAGCCTATAGGTAAATACTATGATAAATCCAACAATAATGAGCGGATTGCTGTGACTGATGAGAATATACATCTAATCTGCACGTCCAGGTCGATACACTCTGGGATTATTGATCGTTCCGCAGTTGTACTTTCAAGTATGGGAATCAGTTTACCAATGAAAATTCTGGTAGACATCATTGAATATCCTCCTAAAAGAAAAGCGTACGACATAGCCGACTTTTATTAACTCCTCTCTAAAATATATATACTGCGGATTTGGCTGGACAGCCTAAGCAGATGATTTAAATACTGTCTTAGTTCTGCCATTGCCATTGCTGTCAGTGGATAGCATCTAACCCCTAACTCGACACCTGGTGGGGTTTTTTGGGCGAATAACTCGTCTACTACTATTGTGAATGATAGGTCAGGAGAAACTCTCCAGAACTCAGCGATTTATTTGCATAGTCGCCCAGGTTATGTAATGATCTTGCCACTTTTCCCCCGCCATGCCGCACTGCCTACACCATGCACGTAACTCCATAACTCTTCAGGATAACCCATGATGGAGAATTGATTACCTATACAGTTGCGTTTCTCTAATAGGGCATCACCTGGTAGTGGCTTGTTCTAGAACTCCTAATATATAACTAGTTAGCTTCTGATAATGCTGCAGCAGCTCGTCCGAGCACCCATTTAGTGGTATACCGATCACCTGTGATCAACCACACATTACGTTTCAGCAAACAAAAAATAAACTAAAAAATAAAATAAAACTACCGGACCCCACCTGCCCGGGAGAACCTGTGCAGCCAGCCAGCGAGTCTCTCTCTCTCTCTCTCTCGTCTCTTTTTTCTGCAGGGTGTTTTATGTGGGTTTGTGCTTGACCCTGCACTTGGGGGTTCCCTCGTTGCTCCTATTTCTGTCATTGTACTAGTGCGTACCCTTTGAATTTGTTTCGAACTGGGTACCATCTAGCTGATTTTTTTTGAGAGATTTGAACTATGGATTTTTATTAGAATTCAGCGCTGTTATCAATTGAGCCAGTGGGAAACCGATAATTACTCTACAAATAATGGCATTTATCTTTTATGAATTGTTGTGCAATAATAGCAAACATATCAATAGGATTGATAACGCACTGGTAACTACAAAATTATTGACAACAGTCTATAATATATATATATATATATATATATATATATATATATATATATATATATATATATATATATATATATATATATATAAATATATATATATATATATATATATATATATATATATATATATATATATATATATATATATATATATATATATATATATATATATATATATATATAATTTTATGAACGGTACCTTGCGGGATATATAGTGTGTCTCATAGTCGTCTTGTGGGTCACTGCCAAAAATCATGGTACTTTATGGGTCACTGTATAATGACCCACAAAGCACCATTTCAAAATGTGTTCTAAATGTTAAAACTCGCGGAAATAAGCATTTCCCCACATTTTTGTAAATAGTGACCCGCAAGACCCAATTGACCAGTGACCCACAAAGCCCAGTTTTGAAAGGCGCCTTCAGCCGTACTTCAACTTTTTGCGTCAAATGCAAGATTCCGAAACGGTTGTAGATGACCCACAAGTAACTGCTGCGCATAACATGGAATTATGGGTAAATTGATCACGTGTGCCCTTGAAATCAACATGGATGTACCTACAGAGACGCTAGAAACATGTTTGTAAGTATTGCTACTGTTTTGTAATGTGTTGCCTTTTGGTCGTAACATTTTTAGGGATTTGTAATGTTTAATAATTAAACACGGGAAATGTTTTAGTTATTGGAGTCTGCATTTTGAGTAGGTCTATGTGGCACGGCATGCCTCAGAAGAAGAGCACGTATTTCTATATATTGCAATGTTAGTTACAGATTATTGCTCTACCCCTCTACGCTAAACAATGGCTTAAACAAAATGCTGTGTCGGCAATTGGCGATAAAATAGCATTGGTCATATCATTATATAGTCAGTATTTCCTGATGTTCTAAATATGTGACCCGCAATGTGACATGTATTGATGTTTAAAGACCAAGTACTATACGCAGCGAGATTTGTGTTCTGATACGTGCAAATAACGCAACATATACTGACTAAAAAAAATACAATATCATATTGTCATAGGATACAGATAATTCTGTAAATACTTCGTCGAAAGTGCCCATTTTCGTACCTTCCCAAAAACGAAACTGAAACGGAAGTACTAGCGTCAAAACAGGGATGTGACGTCATCGGAGGGACCTTCATTTCTGTTACAAAAACTCTTTCATCGCTGAAAATGGAAATTTACTCAAACAACGGGAATATTTGTCGGCATATTCTCCAGGCAGCATTCACTAGAACGAGTATGAACTCATATCTGAGGGAAATAGTGACTCCGGGCCTGAAGATAGCGATGAAGTGCCGAATTTAGGCGTAGATCAAACCAATTTGAACCGTTACCAGATTTCGAACAGGCACTAGCAGACGAGTTGAACTGGCATGGACGACAGAAATGCGCGACTTCAGAACGTAGACTGGTCAGTAAATTACAAACAAGTTATTGGTTTTTCTATATGAGCTAATATTGTATTATATCTGCCGCATTAAATTATAGAGTATCTATATATAGGCTGCGTATCAGAAAATAGACAATAATTTGCACTGTTGTACTGAGCCATCTTTGGGTTCGCGGAAATCGGCTCTCTTTGTATGGAATTTACCGACTGCACCCTAGCCTATAAATTTTTTTTGTTCGGGAAAATATGCAGCGAAATTCCATTTGTTTGGTTTGCAGTATTACCGCAGCTTCAAGCCACACAACGGTTAGGCATATTTGACAACAATCCGCGATCGCGCAACAGGGTCACAATGACTTATTAGCACTGCGCCTCGCGCGATAGCGATAGGTCCCTCCGATGACGTCATACAATATAGAGCGTTTCTATTTCGGGTTTTTTCGAGTACAACACAGAATTGCAAAATACAACGTAAAACAGAGTAATATTTTTAAATAAAACATTTTATTATATTATTTATTGCACAATCGTGTATATTAAAGCCACTTTTGCTACCGTTGTGCTTGGTCTTTACAATTATTAATAATATACGTCTGCACGGTGGATGATACGGGGGAGGGGGGGGGGGGGGGGGAACCACCAAAGCGTAGTGCACGTAAGACGTCAAATTCATAGATCATTAAAAATACAATTATCATACGCGGTCAAGCGAAGAATTTTACCTGCCCACATTTTTTACCTAGGTGCATCTGATAAATGGTCTCGAGTTTCGTGACAATTTTATTTAGCCGAATTTTGAAAATGTTATTGAAGATAGGCTGCACAGACACATATCTATGTAAATAATAAATAGTTTTGTTTGACCTGATGCAGTGGCTTAGCCATACAACATATTTTATGGGTGGTGGGTGGGTGGGTGGCCTAAGCCTACACGTAACGGTGATGCTTCCTCGTGTCTTCCGAACATTAGTTAAATTAATAAAAACTTTAATAATAAACTATTGTGCAACTCAAGTTGCAACTATTCGTTACCCTGCTCGTGCCAGGGGTGAGCCCATCGAGGCTGGCATTCCGAGTACAGATTACAGATGGGGGTGCAGGGTCGGTGTCTTCGAAATATATGGAGGGGCCTGGGTGATAACAGTGAGACGTGCTTCCCCAGTCCCCACCCACCCACTCTAGACACTCCCATCGCTAGGCCACTGAACCCGCGCCATAAAAAGCGTAAAATAGTTAGTTAAATTTAGATTGAGCGCCGCGTCATCACCTCGCAACGAGCGAGAATGGCTAGCGAGTGACGTGTTACGCTCGCGCGTGACGCGATGCACTCAGTAACACCAAGATTCTAGGTCAAGTTCTTTATTTAGAACTTAATTATAGATAGATAGATATTTGTTTCCGCAATAGGCCATCGGCTTTTGAGTGCACATTGAACACAATTATGTACATGACGGATACCGATTATAAAATTCAATTAATACATAAGTTTAAGTATACTTTGGCTGTATATGTTAACATTTAACTCTGATCTTGCAATAATTTATACACACATCCACTCAACCACACAGAAACGCACTCACGCGCACAGACACGCACGTGCCAGACACTCGAACGCACACCACCAACGCAAACACACACACACACACACACCCACATGCACACTTGTATACACACACGAACTCACACCCAATCATATACATGCTCGCAGACGCAATCCCACGTGCAGGCACTCCTGCGCGTGCGCACACACGCTCGCACGCATGCACCCACGCACGCGCATACTCACGCACACACACGCAAAAGCGCACACACAAAACGCACATTCCCACGTACGGAGGCGTACGGCGGTATACAATTTCGTTACGAAAATATGCAATAAAATTAGTAAACTACAATTTACACCCAGACCGCAGCGTGATTGTTTATAATAGTTAGAATTTTTACATCAGTTGTGGAGTTTAGTTAAGTAATGGCAATAACTTAATCGATATAGCTTAATTAGTAGCCTAAATATAGTTATACAATTGTTATTATCGTCGCCGTGACGCTGTCATTAAAATTTGCATTGCTATCGGTGTTGTTCTTGTTGGTGTCTCCGCCGTTATCGTCGCAGTCGTCGTAGTGTACGGCAGTTTTTCATAGCAAGAAAGATAAAGATAATGTATGACTCGTAAGTATATGTATATGTATATCTGACGGCTAGTTCACATCTATGTCTAGGCTACTATATAAATAAGTAGGCATGTTAATGATTGCTGTTAATGATTGCTATTAAGTAATGCTTGCTATTAATTCGGTCTGTCTGTCTGTCTGCCTGCCTGTCCATCTGCCTGCCTACCGGCCTGCCACCTGCATGTCTGCCTTCCCACTTTCCTGCCTGCCTGCTTGCATGTCTGTCTGTTGTTTTGCATATCAAGCAAAGCTGCTCCCATGCCGCAACTATTATAGCTATATATTCGTATTTATCGAATTCTAGTGTAGATTTATTGTAGGGGTAAGATGGGTGATTTGTTTCGAAAAGGTGTCCCATCACACGAGATGTCAATGGGGGTGTCCCTGAGAAATTTATGAAAATTTGACTGTGGCAGCCTGCTATTTGCTTTACATTTTGATCATGACATTAAACTGAAATAGTGTACAACACATACACACATACGCATGCACGCACGCACTCAAACGCACGCACGGGCGCACGCACACGCCACACACGTTTTCTTTGCAGATTTGGGCTGCGTTTTGGCGACTGACGCGGTCAGTGAATTAACTGACTGTTCGTGCCTGGTTCCCTGGCTTACATAAGAAAGAGGAAGGCTACAGGGCACCAAGCAAAACCCTGGTCAGCGAAATTCACTGACCGCGTCAGTCGCCAAAACGCGGCCCAGGATGAACAAGCCCCTCCCCTCCCATCCCCGTTTGGCTATGCCACTGCTACCCTTTGTAAATCTGCAATCACAATTTATTAAATTATATTAACCGAGATCCAGATAGAATTTTTTTTTAATTATATCAGAAATGCATGATGTTGCATGCTAACATATACATAAATATCCTATTACGAGACAATTAAGCAAGTAAGCCTTTTATGTTCAATATGGGCAGTAGTATAGTGGGGTTTTAGTCGCTATTGTTCTTTTCGTTGGAATGTGTTTTTAACCAATCAAAACGCTCCATTATAGTCGCTATTGTTTGGAGAACAATGATGACTATAACGCCACATTTTCTAGATAACAATGGCGACTATATTCACACGTTTTTGAGAATCCAACCACTCTGGAATGTTCTAGTATTTTGAAGTAGTTAACCCTTAAAAGTTGTGTATTTTACGTTTAAATGTAGTGGCGGCGCCCCCCCCCCCCTCCGTGGTTATCTACCGTGGTAGATAATGTAAAGAGTTTAAGAGGAGGAGTGATAAAGGAGGTCGTAGGAGTCGTATTAGTGAGTATGAGGTTGAGGATGTATGTGGAATTACGGTAGGATATTGATGTATATTTTGAAAATAATTTGACTGTTTCGTTTATTAGTAAACTATTTTGTAGAATATTTAGAGACTAATTTGACTGTAAGCTGTTACTGTCCTAGTAAGCAACATCTACCAGACAGATTAGTAACAAAATATTAAAAATAATCTTGTATTAATGGTATGGAGTGTTCAGTTGGAATGGTAACCAACTTTGTGGTGATGGATTCATTGGATTGTATCAGGGGTTAAAAAAGTTAACCCTTTCACCGATGAATTCCCCATATCTCATTTTCATTGATACCATACAGGAAAACTGTAGAATATTTTGAAATTAATTTGACGTTGCTTTATTAGTAAACAATTTTTGTTGAATATTTTGAAGACGTATTGACTTTTAACCGTCATTACGCACAAATTGTTTTTAAATACTTAATATTTCAATAACATCAGTCGTTTTAGATGTTGCACGATGGTTAAAATGTGGTCATTATGTCTCTGAGGTTTATAGAATTGTATGTCGCGCGTACTTATGCTAAAAAGATTATTTGGTGCGTATGGTTTTAATTTATCCATATGTCTTGAATAGCCGTGAGATCAATCTTGAATCGACATACAAACATACCATGTGTTAATAATGAAAGAACGCGTCGGTAAACAACAATAGCCGGCGAGCGGGTGCAGGCGTTATTATCGATTTTTAAAAAACTCTCGGCGAAGACATTGTAATATCCAGTGCTTAGAACGAGACGTGAGGTGAGACGTCTCGTTCTAAGCACGGGATATTACAATGTCCTCGCCGAGAGTTTTTTAAAAATCGATAATAACGCCTGCACCCGCTCACCAGCTATTGTTGTTTACCGAGTAAAGATACGACAATTAAGAACAACATTACAAGCGTAGTAGCATAATCATAGATGGCCGTTTACTACAAATATAAATATATCCTTTTGGCTACAGAGCAGTGATACGTTATAACCATGTTTTTTACTATATAATTCAGTCCTGCCCTAAGCGACCACCTCGTGTTACGTCATTACATGGACGCTAAAGACTTTCTTAACCCTTTAACCCTCGAATTTCTTCAAGAAAATGTCAATTTTCTTCATATTCATATTTGTAGTACAAGAGAAGACCATTTTTGAAAATTTATCATCGGAATGACTGGCACCGCAGGCTATCCATTTGTCTAGTCATTATGCCAGTAAACACCCCCCCCCCCCCCCCCCCCCACCAACCACCACCACCACCATCATCACCAACACCCACCACCACCACCTCCACCACTACGACCTACACCCAACACCAGGCATTAACCTCACCACCACCACCCACGCACCCGCCAACCCATAGCGAATTTCTTCATATTCATACTTGAATCCTTAGAGAAGGCTATTTCTGAAAATTTATCACTGGAATGACTGACTCTGACAGCTATCCATTTGTCTAGACATTGTGGTCGTAATGTGTGAGAGCGGTGTCTGAAAAATGGTATATAGGTTGGAGAAGGTATGTCATGAGGGTTTAATATAGGTCACTCTCGTATGCACACATGCTAATACGCTGCTAGTTATACGTTGTACGTAGGTGCGTGCGTAGGTGTGTGCGTGCCGCGGTGTGCGCATGCGTGCGCCAGAAGACTATTTTTGAAAAGTTATCATCGGAATGACTGGCTCTGCTGACTATCCATTTGTCTAGACATTGCGACAGCAAACACCACCCACCAACCACCCACCACCGCCACCACCAAAATGCTAAAATGCATGCGTACATGTGCGGCCGCGTGTTGCGGATTTGCCGGCTTGTGTTGCGGATGGTACCAAGTGTATGCACATGCCTGAACACGCATACACGCCAAAATAACTTGAATACTTGCTAGATTTATCCTATAATCAATATGCTGAGACAAAAATGTTTTGAATATGGTTCAATTTTTAATAGGTCAAATGACCTGAAGCGGCATAAGATCCGATTCCATAATGATGAAGATAGCGAAAATCTAGACAGTGAAGATGAAAAAATGACAGAGATGAATAGTGAAGATGATGAGCCAGCGGAGTCGGAGAGTGAAGCCGGTGATAACTCAGCGGAGTCTGAGAGTGAAGATGAAGGTGAAGGTGAAAAAGAAGACATAGGCAATGAGGAACTATTTACCATATTCCAAAATATTAAGCAGGTCTTAGACGCTGAACAATTATGTTTAGAAGATGAGGATGGCGAAGTGGACACAGACCCGCATGGTGTAGGCAATGTGTCTATTTCCGTATATGCTGATGCTTTAGTTACAAAGTGTATAGACATAATGTTCCAGTGGAGAAGATTACAGAACTCTACGCTCATTAAAATAATTCATCAGGAAATTAAATTTTTTATTGACGAGGGGTACGCATATGATGAAGCAGTCTTCTCAGCTTTTCGAAAAAGAGAGTTTCTGATCAAGAAGTACATAAGGAACTGTCTATATGCTGAGGATAATGATGATGCTTCTGACGGTGATGGATCTGATCCATAAGGAATCAGTCATCGATAATTGGATCTCCAGAACATTGACTATTTGTTTATGCTACAGTAACTATGTTTTATCATATTTAATATTTTCTTCAATGTAAAAATATGGATACAAATAAAACTTGGTTCTTTATGCGCGTGTTGATTGATGATTGTAGCTTCCCAGCCGGACCACCCCCCCCCCCCCCCCACATCCCTCGATATGCAAATCAGAGTGCTGTTGAACTTGGTGGTGATGACGGTGGGGTTGGCGGTTGGTGGGTATAGGTGTTGTGGTGGATGATGGAGGTGGGGTTTATACTTGGTGGTGGTGCTTAGTGGGTAGTGGTGCTGATGGTTATAGAGGGATGGTGATGGTGGTGGTGATGGTCGGTACTGGTAGTAGGTGGTTGCGGCCGCAATGTCTAGACAATGGTTAGCCAACTATATTATTTTTGTTGTCGGGGTCTCATTGACTAGGTACTCATAATGCATTCTTTCTGTGTGTACCCGGACATGGTAATTTTTCCTAGTTTTATTACCTTTAACTGGCTGACTGGCGAGGTGTTTCAGACATTCCAGGGATCTACTTCCTAGCAAAATATTTTGGAAACGGTTTGAGCAAAAGTTGATGCAGACAGTCAAATTATTTTGTAATATTCACTAAATGTCATGGAAACGATTTGATAAAGTTGTTGCTAACACTGCAGTCAAATTATTTTCAAAATATTCGTACAACGCACATTGCCGGCCTTGTAAACAAGTATGCTAGTATACCTCATCCTTCGTGCCAGGCAGCACCACGCTAGCATACCCCATCCCTCCTCCTCCTCCTCACTCGTTCGACCTCAGTTATGCGACCACCCCTACACTCATTCCAGGGATGTTATTTTCTAATTTTTCAAACCTAAATCATGGCGCATTGGTAGTTTAAGCGAATAGTTTTGATACTAATTTGACATAGGAAGCTACAATTCGCACTAGCGCTTTCATGCGCACAAACTCTTAAAAAAGTGCTGTTCAATGCGACAATTTAATAATAATAATAATAAGTGAATTTATAACGCGCCAAACTCCACGCAAGCATGCTCGTAGCGCAAGACAATGAAATGATAATATAAACATTAATTTAAATTCTGGTACGCTTGTTTAAAGAGATGAGTTTTAAGATTTGATTTGAATGTTGTAAGATTTTTTGACAATTGTAGATGAATAGGGAGGTTGTTCCATTCAGTGGCGGCCGAGAAAGAAAATGTTCTAAAGCCGTATGAATTCATTTTGTATTTTGGCATAGGAAGTCACAATTCCGCTTAGTTTCAAAATACTTTTTTACTACAACCACGAGGGACCGCATCGATCACCTAATTAATACGTTAAACGATACAAGGGTGCTCGTCATTATTTGTCAACGATGACGATGGTGGACACTGTTCCCACCATTTTTATAACAATTTTTAAAATTTAATAATTAAATGACTGTCGCTTTAAAGACCACTCCTTAAATATGAGATGCATGATTATTATCTATAAAATATTATGCATACACCATCGCTTGGTTTAGCTATATATTACCAGCATAGAGATGTACTTTGCTGTCTTTAAAACAAATTTAATGACTGGTAGGTTTTAGATGAAAGTTAACGCGTTTGCATACAAATTGAAGGATTAAAAGCGAATCATAGATGCTTTATGCACAATAACGAGGTGGTCAGAGAAAACATATTTCCCTGGATACTTTTTTAACACACACAGATTTTTATGCACGTAAACCATTTAACAAACTGATCCATCGCGTCTAGCCCGTGAACATATCCAAGATTTTCGCCTGCATGTATGCGTCATTATTTGGAGGCCAGAACGCGACAGTTTTTGATAGGACGATAGTCATCTCACGCATATTCCTTATATTTTTTGTAGTAGAGCGATGTAGTATAAATGTAAATGTTAATGTACATTCGGCTAAAATGTGTTGTGGATTTGCGGGCGCGTGTTACGGATGGCAACAAGTCTATGCACATGCCTGAACATGCATACACGCCAAAATGCATGCGTACATGTGCGGACGCATGCTGGCCGTGTGTTGCGGATTTGCGGGTGCGTGTTGCGGATGGCAACAAGTATATCCGCATGCCTGAACATGTATACACGCCAAAATGCATGCGTACATATGCGGCCGCATGCGGACCACGTGTTGCAGATTTGCGGGCGCGTGTTGCGGATTTTGCGGCCGCAGTACATATATTCCTATAAACGGTACAAATTCAATCCATTTTCTCATTCCAGTTTAAACATCGCAAAGTGGTTGGACATGTAACTGCAGAGTAGTTAGGTAGCCTTAGGCAGTCAGATTTCATCTCACGTGATATTCCTTATATTTTTTTGTAGTAGAGCGATGTGGCATAAATGTAAATGTCAATGTACACTTGGCTAAAATGGCCAGCAGTACAAACTTTGACGGATCAGACGCTGGGTATGTGCGATGTTGTTGGTGTTCCATCGACATCCGCGCACCATATGCCGACGGTCGAAACACGAGAGGGTCTGTAGGCGTATGATCAAGAAAACAGAACCTAAAGAGATGGTGTACATCTGCAAGGAGTGCTATTGTCTATTACCAATCAAACAGTATCCGCATGTAATCGGTGATACTCCGACTGATATACAAAAAGCAAACATGACGCAGTTTGTTACCAAACTGACAACCATGCCTGTGCGGATCTGTGAAGACTGAGACCTATCTCAAAACATGGCCCTTTTCAGGGCCCACAAATCATTCGAAAGAGAACTCTTTATCTGTTCAAAAAAATAAAATAATGTAATACAGATTTTACACACAACAACACTCTTCACACATGCATACACACGCGCACGTTCTGATCCGTCAAAAGTGGTCGATGGACGCTACTGTTCTAAATGGCCATCTGTAGGCTATTGTTCGTGGTCGATTAATGCATTGCCATTGACTAGGAACGCATTTTGTTCATATTTTTGAAAATTTTATAATTAAATGACTGCCATTTTAGAGACAAATACGATAGATAACACTATCTATATAATAGCATAGGAAAAATTACTGTGTACGTGTCTGATTTTTGAAAATTAAATGACTGGGGAACACATTTTGCTCATATTTTTGAAATGTTAATAATTAAATGACTACCACTTTAAAGAATCGCCTTAAATACGTAAGATAAAATTATATATATATATATATATATATATATATATATATATATATATATATATATATATATATATATATATATATATATATAATATTATACATACAACGTGGATCACTATAACCCGGTTAACGCAACGCTCTGATTTGTTGAAAATTAAATGACTGGGGAGTTTGTTCATATTTAAAAAAAATTTAATAGTTAAATGATTGACGCTTTAAAGACATAAATATGGTAGATAAAACTATCTATATAATATTATATAACATCGATCGTCAACGATGACCATTTCCATAACAATTTTGAAAATTTAATAATTAAATGACTGCCATTTTTTAAATGACTTAAACCAAGGAGGGGGTTAATGGTGACTAAACCAGCAGCAGCTTACAATCAATTAATTTCAAAATATTCGTACAGAGATATCGCGTAAGACGTTGCCCCGGCGAATACGCTAGCATACGTCAGCCATCCTCCTCATCCCTCGCGACACCTACGAGCGACAACCTATATGCATTTTCTTAAAGGACCACCAGGCAAATAAAGGCGCCCTCATGCAGGGAGAACAATGCCGAGCAGAGGGTGGCCGAGATAGCATTCCTCCCTCCTCCTTCGACCTCCGTTATCAGACCACCTCTCGTACCTAACATCGCCTAATAAGAAATTAAAATGTACACAGTCAAATAGTTTTCAAAATATTCAGCAACCAATCAATTTATTCGGCAACCAATCAAAATATTCAGCAACCGATTATCATAATATTCAGCAACCAATTATCAAAATATTCAGCTACCACTCAAATTATCAAAATATTCAGCAACACATTATCAAAGTATTCGTACATCGTGCATACCTTGCAAACAAGTATGCTAGCATCGCCCTCAGAATCATCCAGCAATATCAACTGAGGAGGAATGCTATATCATTCCACCTCAACTGACACAGGCAGTCAAATTATTTTCAAAATATTCAACAGTTTTACTGTATGGTATCGATGGAAATGAGATATGGGGAATTCATTGGTGAAAGGGTTAACTTTTTTAACCCATGATACAATCCAATGAATCCATCACCACCAAGTCTTGGTTACCATTCCAACTGAACACTCCATACCATTAATACATGATTATTTTTAAGATTTTGTTACTAATCTGTCTGAGAGCTGTTGCTTACTAAGACAGTAACAGCTTACAGTCAAATTAGTCTAAATATTCTACAAAATAGTTTACTAATAAATTAACGTTATCGACAAAACAGTCAAATTATTTTCAAAATATACATCAATATCCTACCGTAATTCCTCATACATCCTCAACCTCATACTCACTACTACGACTCCTACGACCTCCTTTATCAGACCACCTCTTAAACTCTATTATTTTACTATTATCAATACCACTCTACTATTATCACTCCTCCTCTTAAACTCTATTATCTTTACATTATCTACCACGGTAGATAACCACGGAGGGGGGAGTGCCGCCACTACATTTAAACGTAAAATACACAACGTTTAAGGGTTAACTACTTCAAAATACTAGAACATTCCAGAGTGGTGGAGATTCTCAAAAACGTGTGAATATAGTCGCCATTGTTATCTAGAAAATGTGGCGTTATAGTCATCATTGTTCTCCAAACAATAGCGACTATAAATGGAGCATTTTGATTGGTTAAAAACACATTCAAACGAAAAGAACAATAGCGACTAAAACCCCTCATTACTACTATGGGCGGCTATATATGTGCCATCAACTTAACGTTTCTTGTCTCGTAGTAACGCGTGTGCGATGTGTCGGTCGGTTGTCTCTACCATGTAAGCCTACTAGCAGTAGCGGATTACAATAGATCCAGATCTTGACCAGCCCCTAATTTTTCTATCACAAATTTTTTTTTAATGAATAATGTGTTTTATGCAGTTTCTCTTTTTACAAATGAGAAAAGCTGTCTGGACATGATGTCCATAGAGCTGTTTTCGTTTGTAAATAGAGAAGAAACTGCATGGCAGACAGACTATATGGTCTTATTGTCTTATGTGTCCATTATATATTGTTTCAGTATTATTCTTATTAAAAAGTGGGTTGTTTTCTTGAGACTTTTTTGATGTTTTAGGAGTCAGATGGTTCATGATTGTATTACAGTTTAATACTATTTTTTTATCTTCTAAATGCTCTCAGATGGCACCACCTGCACTTACAGCCCCTCAGTTGGCTGTTAAACTAGTCTACTTTTAGCTATTTAATTTCATGTTTTTGTTCATTCAGTTTTTTATCCAGTCCAGTTTTGACAACTGAACGGCTAAAAAAATTGAGTGCCCAAAAAAATGAAATTAAATGGCTAAAAAAGAATAATTTAACAGCCAACTGATAGTCCATATTTACCTCTGGAAATGCATGAGATGCAATCTGCGAGCATCTAGATTTCAAAATCCGCGATCCGTCAACATTTGCAAAGAGTTATCCTCCTAAAATGCGTAAAATTGCATCAAAAACTTTGTGTCCGGGACGTATTTCAGAAACTTTTTAACTTTTTTTAGCTCATGTTTATCGATAATGAGGAAGACAGTCGAGACATTTAACCATGTGTAACTGATAATTATCTAGGCAGTAAATATAAAATGTTTCTTGTAGTCAACGGTTTCTTTTAGCAATGGGTAATTTAGTATACTAATCAATTGCTCTATTTAGCTCAAGTGCATTGACCATCGGTCATTCATTTTATATATTCATTTTATTTAAGGAAATAGGATTGTGTGGGTTCGTGGGGGAGAGGTGGTGGTGGAGAGGGAGAGGTTGTCGACACATCTCAACTCAGTGCCGTCAGGTCTGGCGGAGAAACTATTTGATGGAACTGGCCTAATCTACTAGCCGACTGGCCTAGACTTATAGCTTAACCTACCAGCCTTACTAGCCTAGAATTTTACCCGAATCTACAAGTCATACTAGTCTAGTCTACTAGCCTAGATTTGTAGCATAGTCTTCTAGCCTACTATCCTGTATTTCTAGCTTAGACTTCTAGCCTAGAATTCTAACTTACTCTACTGGCCCATTCCCATTAGCCTAGCTTTCTATACTAGACTTCTTGTCCAATATATTAGCCTACTAGCGTAGATTTCTAGCATCGGCTACAGCCTTGACCTCTACCCAGGTAGTCTACAGCGTTGACGTATACAGTCTACGGGAGACCTCTATGCTAGTTGACCATCTGGGTATAACTTATACCTAGGCGGTCAACTAGCATAGAGGTCTCCCATAGTGTATTAGCCTATACTTCTAGCCTAGTTTACTAGCCTAGTGCCCTAGACTTCTAACAATGTCGCCAAGTCTACTAGTCTATGATTCTAGGCTAGCCTTTTACCATCGTCTAAGAGCCTAGTAGTGTAGACTAACCCACCTACTGGCCTAACCTAGTAGCATGTCGACTTGCCAAGCCTACTAGCCTGCCTACTGCCCTAGCCTACTAGCCTGCTAATCGCCATGCCCTACTAGCATGCCTACTGGCCTAGCCTACTATCCAACTGTTTCAGACAACAAACAGTATCAACTGCTTGAATGTAATGGCATACAGAGAAATAAATGTTCAAGCTCAATATTATTCATTTCGTGATTATATGTACAGGTTCCATCCAAGGTAATGCCTAGAGAATAGAACGTTATTTACTATTCAGTAGCTTGACTTTAAAAATCAGTGATTTCCACTATTTATTTAACTAGGATTAGTGTTTCATACATGACTGGGATGGATACGCCCATTCAAACGAGTACAGATCAAGTATTAATTAATATATCGATACTGAGTAGATCCGTATCTCGCGTATAAGGTTTTCAACCCATCACACCAGATACCAGTCGATCAATAGGGAACTAGTGTTATTCTAAAAAAAAATTGCTTTTTGATATCAAATATTACATTTATGATTTTTAAATCTTGTTAATTCTTTTCGTATTATGTTGCTAATCACATTTACCTCTTCATTTTATTGCACCTGTTGTTATATATGACAATGCATGTACTCTGCACTACAGAAGCCCCATATTTTTCGAACGTGACCTACTACATGTATATTGGTATGATCACAAAGATAAAACACATTTTTATTTTCGGCATGTCTTCATTCATTTACATTTTAGTTAAGACTTGCGACTATTATAAGTCTGTTGATTGGTCTGTCGTAGCGTGTCACCCTTGTTTACAGTTTTATTCCATATATTTTATGAAAACATATTGAATACTAATACATAATATGACCGTCTGTTTTCTTTTCCATGATCATTCTTCATAAAGCATTGCATTGTCATATTCATATTGCTGTTTCCTTTATGCATTATTTAATACCTCTTAATAATGGAATGGTTCCTGCTATGTTTGTTGCTGCCAGTATTCTTTTGAATATTAATTTCCTTCTATAGCTATCTTTCCTATCTCAAGGCATACATTTAATAACAGCTGGGTGGACGCTGACAGCGTCTGAGGGACAACAGATCTGAATGCTAAAACTGAAATGTAATGATGTTGATATGTCTTTGTCTGTTATTGTATTCATTATGATACAGCAATGGCATAGCTTATTATGTTTTCTGTGCTGTCAACAAGTGTCAACATCCCGAGTCAACTTGTGAAACATTCTTCACAATAGATATTAGGTATTGTATTTATTTTCATCTTTCAAATTCTTTTTTATTTGCCATCTTAACTGAGCTTGCTATCAATTGCTGCTGCTGCTTCTGCTACCAGCCTAAAAAGCCTACCCTCTAGCCTGGACTACCAGATTTATACTGCTTACTAGGCTTGCTTAATTACGGGCTTAGCCTATGCGCCTGTCATGGCAGTCTAGCCTGCCCACTGGGCTAGCTATCCTGCCTACTATCCTAACCTACTAGCCAACTATTCCTGGCCACACACATTATCAACTGCTTGATTGTAATGATATACAGAGAAATAAACGTTATATAGAGAAATAAATGATCAAGTTAAATTATATGTACATGTTCTATCTAAGGCAATGATTATGGTATAGAACAGTGTTTCCTATTAACCATCTTGACTTATTAAAAAATCAGTGATTTAACTATTTATTTAACTAGGATTAGTGTTTGATACATGGCTGGGAGGGGTAAGCCCATTCAAATAATAACAGATCAAGTATTAATATATAGATACTGAGTACATATTCTTCTTATAAACACAGTTTTCAATCATCTCAAAAGATAGAATTTGCTCAACAGGAATCAGGTCTATCCTACCCATCTGAAATCAATAGGTAGCAAATTAGTCTATCTTGGGATTTTATTAGCCAAATATTAACTCTCTTAGCCAGCAAATTAACATATTTTAGAATTGTATTGGATGACTGTTAAACAGATAGTAAGATCATCTCGAATATTGTTTGTAATGCGAAATTATAGTACATAGATTCCATATAACTAATTTCCTGCCTATGACAACAACAGATCATAGTCAAATTAATTTCAAAATATTCAACAGCTTTCCTGTATGTTTATACAACCTTATCAATTAATTCTCTTAGGCAGTAATTTAGCCTATTTGGAGATTTTAGTAGCCAATCAGCAGAATTTTACTCAAAAGCTAATTGGCGTTAGCGTTATTAAAAAGTATTAATTATAGATTGCTTGTAAATCCTAAATGTTATTTTTACATTTTTCAAATCATTTTAATTTGTTCATATGTTTCTAATGACATTTCCCTCTTTATTTCAAAGCATGTAATCTGCACTACAGAGAGACCCAGCTTAGTCAAAGAGTCATGTTTTCTATTTCACCAACTACATTGGTCATTGCTGGTTTGGCCACAAAGTTAAAACAAGTTTATTTTTAGCATGGCTTATTTCATTTTCATTTCAGTTGCAACTAGTATAAGTCGGATAATTGGTCCTCGAAGTTATAGCCATGATAGAGTGCCACGATTGTTTATGGTTTGTTTACATATGTTTTATGACACTGTATTGAATAGTAATACATAATATGACTATCTATTTTCTTTTCCATGATTATAAAGCATTATAAAGAAATATATTCTCATAGGTTCTTTTATGCATTATCTAATATTTCATTCTTAAACCCATCTTTTTCAAGTACTTGGAATGGTGTCAGATAAGTTTATGCTGTCAGTATCCTTTTGAATATTGATTACCTTTTATAGCTATCTTTTCTATCTTAAGGTATAATTTTGTAACAACTTAATGGACCTAATACCTAATGTCAGGTGCTAAGGGACACAATATCTGAATGCGAAAAGTGAAATGTGATGATGTTGAGTTGTCTTTCTCTGCTATTGCATTCATTATGTTACCGCAATGACATAACTCGTGTTTTCTGTGCTATCAATAAATTTCAATACTCCGAGTTCGTCATTATAGACATTAGATAATGTATTTATGTTTTACCTTTCAAACACTTTTTTTGCTAGCATAATTGAGCTTGTTATCAATGGCTGCATCAGGCTTGGCAATGTCGGCTGGGCATCTTTTTGGCAAGGTTGGCGTCAGCAGCGCCAAGGGTGGCAGTCATCATCAGCCATAGCAGCAGCAGCAGCAGCAGCAGCAGCAGCAGCAGCAGCAGCAGTGGCAGATACTGCTGCGGCTAACATATATTACATGTATTATATTAACAGATCATTCCGATGCGTTATGGGTCATTTGCGTCAGTATCCCACAAAGTTATAAAATCGGTGACCCACAAGGTTTTAGACAAACTTGAGTATAATCAATATTTCTTTTTATATTTATTATTACTGATATCAGAACTACCTTAATTATGAATTTCAAGCCAAAATTCTCATGAGAAAGCAAAGATCCCACAAAGTACCAAAATACACAATGTCCCACTAAGTACCATAAGTGTGTGTGTGTGTGTGTATATATATATATATATATATATATATATATATATATATATATATGTGCGTGCGTGCGTGCGTGCGTGCGTGCGTGCGTGCGTGCGTGCGTGCGTGCGTGCGTGCGCGCGTGTACTTACTGGTGTTACTGATAATGTATTGTTAGTGAAATATTATGTTCTTACAGAATTAATACTATCGCCATAAAACACTTGCAAACGACAACACTGTTACAAAAGATATAGACACATAAATATATATATATATATATATATATATATATATATATATATATATATATATATATAAATATATATATATATATATATATATATATATATATATATATATATATATATATATATATATATATATTACAGCCGATGTGTGTACATATTTTTTCCATTAGACTATTCTAGATAACGCATAACAGGTTATCAGATACATCTAGGTCATTTATATTTATTAATGCAAACATAGTCAAGATAGTTAATGCGTTGTATTATATTTTGAATTACACTTGAAAATGCAGGTTCAAATCTCGCTATGTATTATGATCTTGATGATGTAAACAGTGACATATTACTTCCAATCACATACAAAATTACACACACTATAGTTCTTTACTGTTACAACCAATGTGTACAGATTTTTTCCTTAGGATATTCATATCATAGATAGCGCATAACAGGTTATCAGCTAATTCTAGGTCTATTTATTAATGCGTACATAGCCGGGATATTTAATGCGTTGTATTATATGTTGAATTACTCTTTAAATCGCAGGTTCAAATCTCGCTATGTGTTATTAGCAAATGTTAAACAGTATTACCAGATAGTAGAGCACGCTAGGCAACTTGATGTTGATTGATGTTGATTATGATGTTGATTGATGTTGATTATGATGTTGATTATGCTGTTGATTGATGTTGCTTGCTGTTGATCACAATGTTGATTGATGTTGATTATGCTGTTGATTATAATGTTGATTGATGTTGCTTGATGACGTTGATTGGTGATTGTTGATTGATGATGTTGATTGTTGTTGATTGATGTTGATTATAATGTTGATTGATGTTGATAATGATGTTGATTATGATGTTGATTGATTTTGATTGATGATGTTGATTGTTGATGATAGACATAATGTTGGATCACAGATACATGCCACGCCTCATGTCTCCATATCAAACAAACACGTAGTCACGCCCAGTGTCACATCGGCATGATGGAATTACCCACATGCCTTTCCCGCCGGCTTGGCAATGCTCACTTGGCAGAACACAAAGGTGCCTACCATCTGCACCTCTGCAAACTCTAGCATGCTCACATGTGACACAGAGTATCCGGTGTTGTAGTGGAAGCAGGCAATCCCACCCTACCCTTTCTATACCATAGATTCAATTTCCTCATGTGGGTGAAATGTTTTTTCCGCAGGTGATCGTGGAAGGGATTGTACTGAGGCTCGTCTTGGAAGTGGGCCCACTTGGCATCTAATATCATGGCTGTCTGTGAGGCAGCCCAACAGATACGAGCAGTAGTATAATCAGCATCCTCTATATGGAGGGATAAACTGAACAAGGTGAACCCCCGAGAAATATCTGTGTCATATCGAACCCTGTGCCGTCCTCGATGCCGATATTCATACCTTCAGGGGCAAGTCTTAGCTGCTTAACTTTACCACCAGCTAGAAGCTGTAGCTCTAGCAGAATATGGGGTGTTTGCAAACTTGTGAGCCTGACATGCTCGAGCAGCTTCACTGATCCCTTCGCCTATGAGGAGTGTGATGCACCCTCTATTCACAGGACGTATTCTGAATATTGATGGCTTCCTCTAGTCCATCAAAGGGCGGGCGCAGGAGGAGCTTTCCTCCAGTGACCCCAACCCTATGGACCACTGCAACTATGGTTGTGCCCTGTCCTATATAGGTCAGGAAAGATGTCCTCCGGTTATAAAGCTTTCAGACCATGCTGTCCTCCTTCACAATTGTGGAGAGTGGGTGACATCCAGGTCAATAACCACCGGAGGTCTATATAGTGGCATCCACACTCGCCACTTACCACCAGGTCCAGCGTGATACCACACCGCATTCTTTTCGAAGACTACATGCAGCTGTTTTGCCAGGGTCAACACCACACCATCATTTGACATCGGTGGAGCATGCTTCACAGTCGGCTCTAAAACATGAAAGATGAGATCAGCGTCCAAATTGTTAACATCTTCACCCTTGTCTGGTGCCTGTTCTATCAGGGGTGGAGGATGAACTCCTTCTCCGGGAAGTCATAGCGGAACCCTATTTTGTCCCCATCTCTCCCTTGACCCAGACGTTCCTTCGAACATCCTTTAGGTCAGTGAGCAGCTCTACACCATCTCCACCGACGGGATGGAGGGAGACTGTCTTGGAGTATGCTACATATTGGAGGACGAATGACTTGTCATCGCATCAACGTCGTACACATCCACGCGATCAGCTAGACTGGTTGAGTGAGCACATATAGGCTCCACTGCATATATATATATATATATATATATATATATATATATATATATATATATATATATATATACATATATATATATCTATCTATCTATCTATCTATCTATCTATCTATCTATCTATATATATATATATATATATATATATATATATATATATATATATATATATATATATATATATATATATATATATATATATGGCTTAAACGGAGTGTATAGACATGGCAATTGTCCCATTGCTACACCAAAACTGGGAGAAAGTCATCAGACTAGCTCTAGTTGGTAGACTTGCGGGTCAGTATTGTATAGAATGGGTTCTCTTCAAGGTAGCTCAGCATTACACCACGTACATACACGCCGATGTGTTACATCCACCACCGGGAAGTACCTACCACAGCTCGCTGACAGAAGTAGGGTTAGACGTGATAGAATATCTGCCAGGAGCCACCAGCAAACTGTGGAAATGCCCAATTAGAGTTTACGCTGTTGCTACTTATTGACATATCCCCCTCATAATGATGACGATATCATATCAGATCTATCAGGCATTTGCCGAGATGTTGGAAAAGGAGAGAGAGGAGCAGCCATACACATTCTCCGGGATGGTAGATATAGCTGTACAGGAAATGTGTTGTCGACAAGAAGG